>JAJEJO010001969.1:88152-160295 GCA_020662805.1 Glaucomys volans
GGCAGACACTGGCTGTGCCTGTTCCCCAGAGAAAGTGTCCTTTAGGGGTGCTGCTCCCCAGCCCCCACACAGGGCTCCCGGTTAAGGAACAGATTCTGCCTCTGCCTCTTGGTCACGGTGTGACCTTGATCGAGTCAGCTCTTGGGCTGAGATCTACATCAGGAACACGGGGAGTCACAGCTCTTATCATGCAGCCCTGGGCAGGCAGCTAACGCGGGTCGCCCAGCGGCTGGCGAGGAGATCTCCCGTCAGCAGTAGCTGTCCTCACTGCTTCTCACACACTCAGGAACTAGAGGACCTCTGCACGGCCACAGGGAAAGCTGATGGCCACTCTGGGCCAGGACCCTGCTGCTGATGTCAAGCTTCGCAGCAGGGTTCTTTATCTGCCGCACCTGGCCATCAGTGAGCATGGAACCTTCCAGAACAGAGTCAACAGCAGCACCTTCCACCCTCAGGTTCACCTCATCCCCACAGTGGCGCCGTCTCCTTCCCTGGGCTTCCTCCTCCCTTCCTCAGCCAGTGCTTGGCCCTGAAATCAGGACCAGGGGGCTGGGATCTGGGGAGAGAGAGGAGAGGGGCACCATGCGTGTTGGGTGGGGGGCCGGGATGCTGCTTCTGCTTCAGAGGCTCAGGAGGGGACCTGATGCTGTGTCCATGGGGAGCCTGTTCCTGGAGCTGTGTGGTGGTGTGCCCAGCTCACGGGGGGCCCAGGGGAGGGTTAGCAGTTCACAAGGACAGGCTGGACCCAGACAAGGGACCAGGTGGTGAGCAAGTCACAACTGAACAACCAGGCCAGGGGTTTCCTGAGCCAAAGTAGGCGGCTAGGGTCAGAGGGTCCCACCAGCTGGAGAAACCCACCCTCCCACGCTGACGCCTGCCTGTCAGCTCATCAGTTCCATCTCATGGTCACTAGCCTGCCCTCTGCCTTGACCCTAGCCAGCGTATACAAAGTGCAAAGCCTCAGAGGTGTGAGGAAGGCAGCTTGCCTGGCGAGCCGCGGGGAGATCTCCAGGGAAGGAGGGCAGACCTGGGTCCAGGTGGCCTGCAGGCTCCGGGGAGCGCCAGCAGAGAGGCCACTCCAGACCCCAGCGCCCTGAGGTCTGCTGATGTCTGCAGCACCACGTTCCCCCGCTCTGCCGCTCTGGGGCCTGGTAGAGCCGGCTGGTCCCCGGCACCCCTTGCACCCCGAGGCCTGTCACCGGCTCTGCTCCTCCCCGCTGCACCGACGCTTTCCTCCTGCGATGGATGGAAATTTCCCTGCCTGGGTCAAGTCAAACGTCTCCTGATTTGTTGTTCTACACACACTGAGGCTGGAGGCGGATCCTGCCTGATTCATAAAGAAAAACGCGCTGTCTGCGGAGGAGAGTAATTTATAGGTGACATTTTCCCAGGTCCCCGCGATGAAACTTGCCAGGGATGAAGAGGAGGAGAAAGGAGCTTGGTCCAGCGCGAGGAGCCAGCTTGGCTCCCGGGTCCCGCAGGCACCCCTGCCCGTCTCACTCACGACTTCCTGCTCACAGCGAGTCAGCTGCAGCTCTACCCGGTCCTCAGAGCCAGACCTGGGCGACCAGGAGGCAGAGGGGCCCTGGGTTCCCAGCATCCTTCCCTGCCCTCCTGGCCGGTCCTACCCCTCCACCCCCTCGGGTATGAAAATAAATGAAGTCAAGTTTCCCGGCCCTTCTCTGCTGGAGGGGGCGAGGGGAAAGGGGCCGGCAGCCAGCTGACACCCGCCTGACCCGAGCCATACGTTGTGAAGGTCACGAGGCTGCAGACGCACAAGCTAAGGACAGGTCTGGTGGGTGGCTGCCAAGACTCCAGGGGCGGCCAGCCCTTTGCCAGGGAAGGTCAGGGGAGTGGGCGGACCTCACAGTCAGGAGAGGAGAAGACCAAACTGAGTCAGTGGAAGGCACGCACAGGCCTCATTCATGACCCATTCCACAGGACTGGGAACGGGGCGAGGGGGTGTGGCCACGTGTCCAGAAAGCACCAGCCAGCGATGCATTGACCTCCTGAGTCCAGAGGCAGGAAGCAGAGAGGCTGGGGGACAAGAATGAGGTGCCAGTCCCAACAGGCCAATCCAGGCAGGCACCTGCTGGGTCTCCACCTGGCTTTGGAGAGGGAGCCCCCTCAGGAGGAGGGTGGTTTTCGGGTGACCCCCCGTGACTTTTTTCTGAAAATCAAATCATACTTCCAGAACCTGGACCCAGTCACCACAAGTGTCCCATTGGCCACCTGAGAGACGTCTCCTTGCGGCCACTGTCCTCCAGATCCCAGGCCCAACGGGACCCTTGTACTGTAGTCCCCTCTCCCCCTGTGCACCCCCCACGCTGCCTGCGCGTCCCTCGCAGGCTTCCTCGCCCTGCGCTGGGGCTTGCAGAGGTGTTCTCCATGCTCCCCGTCTCCAGGAGCTCACTGTCCAGAGGAGGGGATACCAGGGGCCTGTCCCGTGACAAGTGACCAGGGCCGCAGGTGAAGGAAAGGGTCCCAGCTCTGCCCAGAGCATTCAGGGAGGGCTGAACCCGGCTTGGAAGGGTGAGTAGGAGTTCGTGGGCTGGACGGGCGGGGAAGGGAGTTCCAGGCAAGCAGAACAGCCTGGGCAAAGAGAGGCACCAGTGTCACCCCCACGAGCCCCCAGCCCCGCTCCACTCCTGTGACCCTGGGCTCTGCCATTCTGGGGCCCCTTTGCTGCTATGGGGCCTGAAGTGCCTGCCAGGATCCAGCCAGACCACCAGCCCCTCCAGGCTTCCCAAAACGTCCTCTGGTAAATATCCCCAAGACACATGGGCGAACCGTGAACTAGGCCTTCTGGGGATGGATCCCGCGGAATAAAAAGCGCATTCAGTAGCGAGCTGTTTGTTTTTGTTTTCCTTCTCCGAGTAAATGGAAACACGCACTGACCTCACTCCTCTCCCAAGTACAGTAGCTTTCCTGAGCGGCCGGCAGGCCCAGCTGCCAGGAAAAAGTGGTGGGATGCTCAGCTTCGGGAACAAGGGCCTCAGTGGCCGCTGTGGCCGGCAGTGGAACACAGCTGTCAGTGGCTGACATGAGTTTCCAAGGGTGGGGAGGCTCCAGCCTGGGCATCGCCAGGATGGGCCTGGAGAACGCTGTCCTCCAGCTCATTTTCTGACCTGCAGACGGAGGGTCCCAGGCGGCAGGAGGGAGGAGGGCCCTCAGAGGGCTCGTCTGACCTGGGTTTCCGTCCTGGTTGCCACTTCCTGGCTGTGACCCTGGCTGGCCACTACACCTTTCTGGGTCTCTGCTTCAGATCTGGCCCTCTGGGTCAACTTTCATTACCAGAGGTGACCGGTGTCGTCTTTTGGCTGCGTCAGTGGAGTCACGTGGCAGGTGTCTTTGGGGCCTGGTTTCTTCTGTTCGACGTGATGGGAACAGGATTCATCTGTCGGTGCCCGGAGCAAAGCACTGGCCCATCCTGTGGTGTGGACCACGCCCCTCCACTCCCCCAGTGCTGGGAGCCGGGCTCCTCTCTGCTGGGATCACCGTGACGCCCTCTTCAGCCTGTGCCAGGTGTGTTCCCAGATGGAGCAAGCCCCCCGGGGGAGCTGGGCCGAGGATTCACTCAGGACAGGGCAGCCCAGGGCAGGACCGGTGATCTGGGCTGGAAGCTTCTCGAGCCTTCTCCTGCTCTCCTGCATCTCCCAGGCCTGGCCACCCATCACCCCTCTCCCTAGCAATGATGCTCAGGTGCCCACACTTGGCTGGGTAGAGGTTCTGGTAGATGCCGAGCCCCAGAGGCCCCGGTGGCCAGGGCGAGGGACGTCGCGGGAAGTGAGGAGCTGCGGCCAGCTGCCAGGCAGTGACTCCACAACCAAAAAATGTGCTCTTGGCCAGCAGCTCCTTCCTCTTTCTTCTCGGCCTTTCAGGCGGCCAGGAGTTGGCAGGCCTGGGTGCAGATAACGTCGAGAGCCCCAGGCCCTCTTCTGTCATCGCCTCCCCAACGTGAAACCCAAGATCTTGTTTATTTATGAGGAAATTCTGTTCTGCTGCTCGACAAACGATGTACGGGGCCAGGGCACGTGGAGCGTGCAACCTCCCAGCCGGGCCTGGGCAGCGGGAGGGCCAGCTCCACGCCCCTCATCGGGCTGGGAGTGAAAGAGAAGGGTCCTGCCTTCCCCAGTGTGTCCCCACAGCCCCGTGGCCCATGTGATGAGGCAGCTGGGGGCCCACAGCAAATGCTCTCGGGGACTCACTGCTCCCTCCCTCCCAGGGAGGCTGACACCAGGTGGCATGTCAGTCCCCAGGGAATGGGAGAGGGAAAGGAGCACCTGCCAGGGACCCACTAATGTGTCAAGGGGTCACATCAAGGGGTCATGTCAGCCCCTTCAACCTGCCAAGTGAGCTAGTAGGTAGAGGTGCAGCCCTCGTTCCTGAAGAGGGTCCCAGCTCAGGAAGGAGTAACCCACGCCGGGCACACAGCCAGGGCGCATCAGCGGGTGCTGCATCGGGACTTTGCAACTCCGATCTGCCAGCTGGAGGGTCGAGTGGGGCCCTCCCTCTGAGACAGGCAGAATCACAATGGCAAACACAACGGAATCGTTTGGCTGTCTGACTCCAAGTCTTCCTGATGGGACTCCTGTACCTCTCCAAGTGGCGTGTCTCCAACAACGTGTTCCAGGGGTTCCGATGGTGACCCCAGGCACTGCTGGAGGAAGACTGCCTGAGCTGTCCCTTCTACTTCAGATTAACCCGAAAAAGTGCCAATGGTTGGGGCCCAGGCAGGTGTTTGTGAGACCCCCTTTCATCTGCTCTGGAGGAATCACAGACCTAAATGCTGTCGTGCTGACTGTGAGAGGCCAGAGGAGAAGACCACCATGTCAGCCATGCAGTGAATGTGAACGGGTCAAATACCTCCAGGAAAAGGCAAAGACTTCAGCCTCAGGGTGACGCACTAGGGCATTCTCACAAGCTTCCCTCACCTGCTTCCAAAACAGACCTGCACCAAATCCCAAATCCCCAGGGACTCCCCTCTGTCCTTGCTATTGCACATGAACCCCCACATCTCTGCTTCGGTTTTATCATAAAACAATTCAAACAGACCTCAAAGTTTAAAAATAACGCAACCCCCATGGATCCAGCCCTGAGGTTTAACAGAGGCTGGTATTCGCCATTATTTGTTCCAGAGCCTTCTATAGAGCCCCCACCCTTCCTCCCAGGGACTAACTGGAAGATGGCAAGCAGCATTTCCACAGAGGTCTAACGCTGCTTCCTACGTACGGTGTCACCACAAACTGAACATGGAGCTGTCGTGAGTTTTCAGACTTCATTTAAATATCGTGTGATAGACTTCTGCAACTTGCTTTTTTGGGAATCATATCTACTGAGCCTCGTGCATATCTCTCATTAATTTGAACCACCAAATAGCGCTCACTGTGTAAATAAACGACTGGGTGCCTATGCGTTATCCATGAAGGGCGGCGGTTTTGATTTCACACACAGCATGCAGACCGTCTCTGTGCTATGTCCCGTGCGCTCAAGCAGTGCTTCTGGGTTCTCTGGGCGTTCCCAGTCGGATTGGTTGAACGCTCCGTGACACCTGCTACCTGCTTTCCTCTCTGAAGGTACCGTGAGAGGGCATCGGGCACGGGGACGCCGAGGCAGAGCCAGCTCCAGGCTCCTAACCAGAGGCTGCAGCCTTGATCGTGACATTGGCTAAGGCTTGAAGAAAGAGACGCTGTGCTGGAAGAGGACGCCACCATGGCCACGAGCCAGCCCGGGTCGGGGAACCTGCCTCTGCAGCTGAGGCCCGCGGGGAGCAGCCTCTCCTTCCTAAATGGTGTCCTCGGCTTTGTCCTGAGCACTACGTTGATATTCACACCAACTCCTGCGTCAGAGCTGAGCACTGAGGTCTCCAGGCCTCCTGATGCCTCATAACCACATGCTCTTCACTCCACCTCTGAGATCCCAGTCGGTGCGTCTGGAGCAGGGCCTGGGGACCTGCATTTGGAGAGACCCTCCCCAGTGATGTGGTGCCACCAGCCCCCAGCCCGGGCACTGGGGAGTCACTGACCCAGGCCTCCTGTGGTGCTGTTGGCAAAGCGGCCAAGTGGATCATGCAGCCCCTGGTTGTGTGCCCGGAGCCAACCTTGCCCAGTCCCCACTGCCCGTCACTGTGCCTGTGGGCAGACACTGCTCTGCGATGCCCCACAAATAGCCCTCCCCGTGCTGAAGGATCCTGTGGGAGCAGGGAAGGACCTGGTCACATGCAGGAGCCCTTGCCCTTCCCTTCTCACCAACACCACCACGCTGATGGGAGGACAAGGCCTGGGTGGCCACATGGGAACTCAAGACTGCACTTCTGCCCATAAAATATGATAAAAATGGTGCGACATCACTTTCGGAGTGGAGGAAGCGGTGATGACCCCATTTCACAGACAAGGAAACTGAGGTGCAGTGAGTAAGCAGTGAGCCGGTGGTTGGGTCAGATCTAGTGCCGCCGACAGGGAGGACTTAGAGGAGGAAAGGCTGTCTGGGCTCACAGTGTCAAAGGTCTCAGTCCGTGGCTCTGGGCCAGGGTGAGGCAGCACGTCATGGTGGAAGGGCCCGGCAGAGGACAGCTGCTCCTTCATAGCAGCCAGGAAGAAGAGAGGGAGAAAGACCCCACCTACCCACAGTCACCCAGTCAGTCCACCATCAGGAAGGACTGATGAGGTCACAGCGCTCACAATCCAAGCCTCTCCTCTGGGTCCCCCTGCGTCAGCAGCAGCTGTTGGAGACACCTCCTGTCCAAACAGAACCGCTGGATTCAACCAGGCAAACTGGCTTCTGTAGGCACCATTGGAACCATCCGCCGGGACCCCGCACCGCTGTCCCCTCACTCTGGAGGGGGAAGTCTCCCCAGCAGCACCATCTTGAAAGGGCCTCCCGTCAGGTCTCCTGTTCTGGGGCAGCGTGGAAGGTCTCCAGCCCTCTGTCTCATTTAAAATACAGTGCAGATGTTCCCAGGTGAGCGGTCCTCCACATAACACCGGTGGCCTTTCCCTGCTGTGAAAATAGGCGATGCATTGAAACACAGTGTGCGTGGGACGCCACATGCCCCTCCAACCCCCCGCCCATGCAGCCCGACCATCCTCCGGTGAGAGTGCCGGACCAGAGCAGGCGAGGTCGCTTGGCCTCTCGGCTGAGCTTGGAAGCTCCTGACCCCAGGGCCTTTCCTTTCCTGCTCCTTGTGCATGCTAGCTCCTCTCCAGAGTGAGGTCAGTGAAGCAGCAACAAGACGGCTCCTCCCTCCAGGGACAGGAGCCCTTCCCAGGCCTGGAACATCCCCAGTTCTCAGGACTTTCCTTCCAAGAGTGGAAGAGCCAGAGCGTCCGGCCTGGGCTTCAACCACCCCCATGGAAGTCGGAGCCCCTAACGGTGGCACTTCCTCCGCCGGGGCCCATGCCAGGAGCGCCACCCTTGCTCTGCTCCTGAGCCCACAGCACAGCCATCTTCCGTCCCATCCTGTCACTCCACCCCTCAGTCTCGGGGGCTCCCTGCCACCACATGCCCCTCTCACTGAGAACGCTTGGGCACCTCCCAGCTTGCAGGGACCAAGCCTGGCTGACGTGCTGAGCTCCTCCCAGGGTTCCTTCCCGAGGGCCATGGGTCTGCTGGGAGCTGGAGAGAGACTCCTGAACCAGGATGACAAATATCTGCCACAGGGTGCCACTCCGACGCTGGGGGATCACAGTATTGGTCTCCAAATCTCCCCACAGCTGCCCGCCCATCCTGAGGTCACTGGCTTGTGGGGGTCTTGCACCCACGAGATCAGCCTAGTGCTGTAGGAAACCAAATTCTTAATTAATTTAAACTTTACGACGGGTAATTCAGGTATTGTAACACTTGCACATATATTTGGAACATCTTGGGGGGTGTGTCCAGTTCTTCGATCACACATTTCATGAAACCTGAATAAATGTCAAGTATTTCTGAGGAAAAACTGAGCAACAGAATCAAGCCATGCGTGTAACATAGGGGCTGGATTTTCAGGCTCCTCGTGGAAAACATGGGAAAGTTCTCATTGATAATGTTTACAAAATGGATAGAGGTGGAGAACATCATGCTAATGAAACAAGCCCAACCCAAAAAACCAAAGGCGGATGTTTTCTCTGATATGCGGATGCTAATTCACAATAAGGCGGGTGGGGAGAGGGAAGAAGGGAGTTACTTCATACTAGGTAGAGGGGAGTGAAGGGAGGGGAAAGGGCATGGGGGAAGGAAGGACAGTAAAGTGGAACAGATATGATGACCTCATGGACATGTGTGACTGCATGACCCACGTGATCCTGCAAAATGCACAATCAGAAAAAGGAGAGATTAGCCTCCATTTATGTATGAGCTATCAAAATGCACAAATGCATTCTACTGTCATGTGCAAATAATCAGAACAAATAAAATCAAAAATTAAAAAATAATAATGTTTACATTGATCGTATGTTGAATGATACTATTTGCATGTATCATGTAAAGATACATGTTATCAACATTGATTGACTTGTCTGTCCTGTTTTTGAATGCAGATTCTGGAGACTTGAATGGCATGTGTCTCACTGACATCAGATGGAACCGGCTGCTCCGAGCGGATCACCCCGGGCAGCCACTCCTAGTGGATCAGAACTGGGCGGCAAGCGGTCACTCTGTCATCCAGGCACAGGAAACAGAGCCTGCGTGTGGATCTCGCTGGTGGTTGGGGAACCCACCATCCTAACACAGGAAAAGGCCGCAACGGATCCGTGGATTCTGCCCAGCAGAAAACACCTTAGAGATGGCATCTGAAGGGATGCCAGAGCAAGGAAGGGACTTCTGAGCCAAGAACGCAGCACAGCCGGGCGTGGAGGCCTGAGGGCCGAGCAGTGGCCGGCAGGAGCTGTCAGGTGCGGGTGCAGCTTTGGGCTCCACACAGCACAAAGCCGCCCGCCTCTGCTCCCACATGCTCAGAGACAGAAGGCAAGAGCCCAGCTCTGGTCCACGGCCACGGCCTTGCTCCCTGTATCTCCCTCCCTCCTTCCCTTGCTAACTTCAAGCCTTTGGTAGGACTTCAGATGGAAACTGAAGCACAGAGAGCAGAGCAAGTGCCCAAGCTTCAGAGGGAAAAGAAAATATTGAGCTCTGGCTTCTGCAGACAGTTCAGGCTGAGTGAGGATGGGCGAGGTCTTGTGTAAGAGCCAAACTGGGCTCCCCACTAAGCCCCGCGCTTTGGTTCCCTCTGGGGCCCACTATGCTTATTCTTTGCCCCATTCATCCATTCCATGTTTAGTAAGCACCTACTAGAGGCAACCAGGATGGAGGCTGCAAAGTCCTGACAGTCCAGTGGCTCACAAAGGTCGGGACATCATGACATGTTCATTAAAAATTGAACTAGTATTCCAAGAAACAGAGCAAATCTGGAATAAAGTCGGTGCTCAGTAAATATTTTCCAAGGCAGGTATGTGGATGTTCATTGCAGTATTGTTTATAATAGTAAGAACCAGAAACAGCATAAACTTTCTCCGATGGGGAATTGGCTAATGAACCACAGTGTATCACCACTAAATGTTTTTGTTTGCTTGTTAATTTTTTGCTGACAGGTGGAAGGACTGCTGAATGGGTAGATAGAATAAAAGAAAAGAGAAATAGGTCAAAGTGAAGAGGTTTAGAGAAAGCGTAGTGGAGGGGATAGTGTGGGGGACGCCTGGGGTGAAGTGTGTCATCAATAAATGCTGCCACTCAAGCTGTATTTCCTCCAGGGTATCTGGCAATACAACCCCTCCAACCCAAGGGTTCCCAGGAAGACCCATGCATGCCCACAAACACACCCCCCTAGCGTGTGACACACATCCCCAAGTTATTCCAAACAAATGTACAAGTTTTACAGTACCCGAATCATCAGCTGTTAAGTTTAAATTAATGTAAAAAGTTAAAAATTCAGCTTCTCTGGCAGCAGCTGCTCCTAAACCTGCCAATTCTGAAGTTGCATGGAGGCCTGTGCCCACCCTGGGGAGACTCGTCCTATGTCCGAGTCCTCCAGCAGCTGCCTGGAGCCCAGGGTACTGCAGCCTGGTGCTGGAACCCAGATGTGGAGCCAGGAACTTGGGCTGGGGACAGAGCCCAGAGTCATGCCTGAACATCAGCCACCATGCCCAGTACTTGTGCTAAGCCTCTGTTCTTGGGTGTGGGCCGAGTGTCCACCAGGGTCCACTGTGATCAACTCTTGGTCCGCAGGGCACTCTTGGAAGATGGGGGACTCTGAGAGTTGGGACTCAGCAGGCAGTCCCTAGGGGGTGTGCCCCTGGGACGTAGCTGTCCCAAGAGGGCACTCATAAAAGACCAAGTTTAGCCCCCTCTGTTCTCTCTGCCTCCTGCCTTGGCACATCCCCCCAGTGCCGTCCATCTCCGTGGGCCCTCGTTAGAACTGAGTCAGTGCAGACAGCGCGCCCTCGAAACCTCCAAAATCATCAGCTAAATCGACCTCTTTTTCTTTTTTAGTATCTTGTGTCAGGTATTTCATCACAGTGACACAAAGCTGACTATGCACCCAGGGACCTCCTCGCTCCTCCTACACTCCCACGTCAGGTCTCCTTCCCTCTTGCCAGACCTGCTCCAAGGCATGTCCAGTCTCCACGTAAGACAAGGCAGTCCTACCCTATCCACGCTGCCCTGCAACGGGCCTCCGTCCCCCCAAACCACCACAGATGCGGCCTTGTTGAGGTGTCTCTCCTGGAGCCTGGTGCCTCCATGAAGGCATCTCTCATGGTAGGTCAGACCACTTTCCATGTCACTGTTTCGTTAATGTCTGAATGTCTAGACTCTAGTCTCTGTGAAGGGACAGCATCTCTCCTTGGCCCAGCTTTGTCTCCACACCAAGGCTTTGAGGACAGCGAGTATCCCACGGCTCTCTGGTCAAGCGTCCGTGAAGCTGCACGCTCCTCGGAAGGAGAGAACAGGACCCCTGACCCTAGGAAGCCCTCATAACCTGTTGTTGAATTCCAGCTCCACAGCTCAGTCCTACGCACAGGGTCAGCTCTGACGGAGGCCAGGCGGAGGTGAGTGGGGAGTGGGCAATAGAGGCCTGGAAGAGCAGCTCGGTGGGAAGCTGCAGGTGTGGAGGACCCTCTCCCCAGGCAGTGGGCAGCCGGGAACCCTGGTCCTGGTGCCCACCTGGGTGCTGCTTGCTCTCAGGCACTGGAAACCCTGCCCTGAGTATTCACTGAACAGCCTCACCCTACACGCCAGGGAAGAAAGGAAACCCCGCAGGAGAAGAGCTCTTCAGCTGCGTTAGCCAGAGCCCTGGGGATCTTCCTTCCAGTCCCATGGGGTCTACAAGTGGCCTCCAAGTGGACAAGGCCACAGACTGGACGACCACCTTTTTCTTGGAGTCATGAGCCCCTGACAAGGACCCCCAATCTCTATTCTGGGGTCCAATGACCCGCCAGACTCCCCACAAGTCCCCTCCCCAGGCAGGTAACCCATTCCTGCAGGGACCCCAGTCATCCCACTGGGCATCGGGGACAGTGGAAGGAGTCACATGCTCCTGAAAATCAACCCCCCAGGGAGCAGAGCAGGGAGGCCAGCAGGAAGGGAGGCCGGCAGGGAGGGAGCCGGCAGGGAGGGAGCCAGCAGGGAGGGACACTGACTGTGGGTTTTAAAAGAGAGAGGGTGAGGGAACTCAGGGTGGCTGCTGGGACTTTGGAACCTGGAACTTCACAAATAGCTTTTGATGTGAAGTTTCCAGGGACTGACAGAGCACTTCAAGGGACATTGCCAAGGAGGAAATGAGCTTCTCCCTCCACTCCCTCTCCTCTCAGGTGAGGACTGAGGTCACCAGGGCGGGGTCACCAGGGGTGTGGCCCCACCAACTCACTGCAACCCACCAAGCAGCTGAGGAGCTGCCAATGCACCCAGGGAGGGCCTGCCACCCGGCCGACAGATGGGCAGAATAACCAGTCACAGCAGAGCCCCTGGAGAGGCTGATACACCAGCAAACCGACTGACCACCACAGACAGACAGGCGGACAGACTAAGGGCCAGCCAGCCGACCCACTGGTTGACCGATGGATCATCCTGCAGTGAGCTGGTGGAGTAGAAGTTGGTCCTGTCTGCTTCCCCAAAGCCTGGTTAACCAGCTGACCAACTAACCAACGGGCTGGTGAACCAGCAGGAGAATATGGAAAGGACGGGCCGTCCCATGGGGGGACTGACCTGTAAGTAATCAGAGAGAATCAGCTAGCCAGGCATCACAGTGAGGGACAGATGTCCCCAAAAGATGATCCAATGCAAAAGGAACTAAGATGCACAGCATAGAGGATGAAGGAGGACCCAGAGGCCACGCTGGAGGCGCCTGGCATCACCGGTGGTCAGAGTTGCATAGAGACTGGGATTTTCCAAATCAATGTGGGCATGGTTCCTCAGGTGTCCCTGGGAGTGGACGAATCAGATGAGCAAATGGGCAGTGACTTCAGCAGTGGCCCCTCTTTGGCATTCCTGACCCTCTCCTGTGTCTGCATCGTGAACTCTGCAGACCCCTTCGTTCTTCTGAGGCCCTGGACTGGGGCTCTTAGAACACAGTCGTGGTGACATTCTGGTTACAGGATTACGGGTGACTCTTTTTCCTTCTATTTTCTAATTGCATCCTATAATGGGGCTATATATACTATTGCAATGGAAACAATTACATTTATAATTTCAGAAGGAAAAACAAAAACAAATTTGGACCCTTCCTCTCTTGCTCCGGGTTCAATAAGCATTTCTCCATTTAGGATCCAAGGTGTCTTAAAGACCTGCTTTCCCTACCTTCTGATGTCAGTGTGGTTTACTGAGAACCTAGCGATCCCTTCCCTCTTCCTCCTGGATTGCAAGATCAGCTCCCGCAGCCTCCCCTGTTCAAGTCTGCCCTTCCTGAGATGCTAAAGGAATCCCCACCTTGTGAACTTCCAGGGCTGCTGAGGCCTAGTTGACTCTAAACTCCACCTTTCTAACCTGGAATCAATGGCCTTGGACGGTATTCAAAGTTCCTTCCTTGCGTACTTCTATCCACATTCGTATGTGCATGCACACACATGTGCGTGTGCCACACACACACGTGAGCAGCACACACAGACTCTACAACCTCCCCACTCTAGCTCCCTGACCCCTCTGTGCCTTCCCCAGTTCTTGACTCAAGTGTAGATCTCATAGCTTCTCTCAGTCAGGATTAGAGATTCCACAACACTAAGCCCACCATGCATCTCATGGTTGAAAAGTATTTACTACACACCCAATAATTTGCCCACAATTGCCAGTACTGTGAAGACTCCAAGGAAAGAGAGAAGGGCATCAATTGGTGCTGAGCACTTACTGTGCCAAGCACTGAATTCACAGGGGATCTTTTAGTGTCCTCAGTAGCTGAAATTAAAGTCAAGAAAGTCACTTACCTGGGGTCACATCACTAGGAATCAACTGATGTGCTGAACTCCAGGCCTCTGCTTGGTTATCTGGAGGAAAGTCCCCTCTCACCTGCTAACCTCTCGTCATGCCTTGTCCACTTAGTAAACATTTACTGACCATCTTCTCTGTGCCAGGACAACATCGTGGGCTGGGAATATGATGCAAACAGACAGTCCCGCTGTGTATCTTCATGGAGTCGTTTATTAAAAGAGATAGACAAAAACAAAACAAAACAAAACAACAAATGCCCATCTATCTACCTGCCATCTAGACCATCGAATATGCCAGTTTTCAATGAGGAAAGAACCAAGACACTGGCAAGGGTGTGATGGGGAATGACATGGGAAAGCCGTCTTGGATCTTACAACACCTACGTGTGTGCTGCGTCATGGTTTTCAAAGACCCTTGCAAACTTGACCCGGAACCAAATCTGGAAGGACAAGATTCTTCAGATAGACTGAAGGGCAGGACGATTCAGGCATGCCGGCAACTTGGACCTCCCAGAGTGTGCGCGGCTGCTGGTTGTTCAGCGTGGATGGACAGGACCAAGGTTGAACGGGGAGGAAGCACAGGCTTGGAACCAGGCGGCTCTCAGGGGTCATGAGACTGGGAATTCGAAGAGCACTGGAGTTGGAACCCCCACATCCACACACATCTGCAGAACTGACTTGAGATGCAGACATCCAGAACCTTCCTGGAAGGCCCTAACTCTGAGAGGATGTGAAGGCCTGAGACACAGTGCCTTCCCCAGATGAACAGAGTTTCCCATGAGCCTGCAAAGAAAATGTGTGAAAATGGCATCCTTGACGCCAAGACCAGATTATTTCTCACTTGAGACAACCACAATCAGATGAGTTGCTTACGAAATGTGCAAATGTTGACAACATGCTTAGGAATTTGGGTAGGATGAAGAAAGGCAAGCTACTGCTCATCTTGAGATGTGCTCCTTCCACCAGTGAGAACAGAGCCACAGCCTCCCTGCATGAGCCCAGAAGCTTCCCTGGGCTGAATCTGGGCTTCTGAGGCCAGCTCTGTCCTTCACTTGTCTTCCAGATGCTGGTTCAAGACCTGCTGCAGGACTCAATTCCTCTTATAAAGTCCAACAAAAAGCTTTAGGCCTCCTACCCAGAATCCACCACTGGCATGCTGGGTGGTCATGGGCAGGGTCCCCAGACTCTGAGTTCCAGTTTTCTGCAAAATAGGAAAAATCACAGCTTTTCGGGATTGTCATGAAGATAATGATTAGGCTGCTTCCCACCCTGCAGCAAACCCTGGTAATGTTCTGGCGAGAACATGCCCTTGGCCTTGGAGAAGTGCCCCTGCCTCTATCTCAGACCAGGTGAGATTGATTCCCACTCCAGGGTCCCAGGATAGATACGTGATCAGCTTGGCTTGTAACCCAAGGGCGTCTGCTGTGGTTGGCATATGAAATGTCCCTGGAAAGTGCCTGGGTGATGCAGAAATGGTCAGAGGTGAAATGATGGACTATGAGAGCCGTGACCTCAGCAGACCATCCTAGTTTGAAGGGACTGGGTGGTCACCAGGGGCAGGTGGGGCGTGGCTGGAGGAGGTGGGTCCCTCCCTCTCTCTGCTCCTGGCCCCCTTGAACTGAACAGCTCTCCTCAGCCAAGCCCTTTGGTCATGATGCTCCATCTCAGCACAAGCCAGGAGCAATGAAACCAGTCAACCATGGTCTGAACCTCTAACGCCCTGAGCCAAAATAAGCTTTCCCCTTGAGTTGTTCTTGTCAGGTATTTTGGTCACAGCAATGAAAACCTCGCTAACACATCATCTAGTGAAAGTCAGCCCTGGGACTTGTACTTGAACCTGGGGAGAAGTCGTCTTTTGGCTAAGTGCTGAGCTTGTGGGAAACAGTCTTCAAATGGGCAGCCATCCTCTTAGTAGAAGGCCAGAGCCTGCCTGAAAGTGGATCCAAACTGAATGAATTTAAGAAACGGATGTGGATTGGCTGGACATCTGGGTTCAGCCATACCTGACACTGTGTTACTCCTGCAGATAAGCTCCTCTGATAGCATGAGACCATTTGAGTTAGGGGTCTATCCTGCCCATCGGCTATGGTTTGGGTAAGTGTCCCCCAAAGGCCCATATATCAAAGTCTTGTCACCAGCCTAATGCAGGTGGGTAGAACCATTAGGAGGTAGGACTCAGTGAGAAGAAGTTAGGCCACTGAGGGTATGCCCTCAAACAGAATATTGGGACCCTGGCCCCTTCCTGTCTCTCTTTTTACTTCTTAGCAGCCATGAAGTAGCAGCCTCCTCCACAATGTACTCCTGACATGATGTACTGTGCCACCCCAGGCCCAAAACAACAGGGTGAAGCCACCATGGACTGAAACCTTCAAAACCATGAACAAAATAAACCTTTTACCTTTTTAAGTTGACTTACCCCAGGAATTTGTTACAGTGACAGGAAGCTGACCAACACACCATCAAATGAATCTTGACAGTGTCTTCTCCTGGGAAGAGACTTCCATGGCCTGAGATACTGGTTAACATGGCGGATTGTTTGTATCCTCCAAGTATCTTGTCTGTAATGGGTTGGAAGAGGTGGGAGAGGAGACTCCAGGACTCAGGATCCTCATCGGCACTGTCCCGGGGCAGTAAGTGAAGAGAATGATCAGAGAAAAGATCCCTAAAGCCTAAGAGGGGCCAGATTAAAATTACTCTACCGTTTGCTGAAAATTGATTATGTTAGACAAATTAAAACTCATCCGTGCATCCATATGTGTTTGACTACGTCTGTTGTGTTCGAGCGACTTCCATCCCAGCAGGAGAGCTGAGTCTAACTGCGAGGTGGGCACTGTGAGTCCCTTTTATAGATGGGGGCTCCCGGTTCGGCGGGGCGGAGGGCTCTGCCCCGTGTACCCCTCGGGTGGAGCCTGGACTCGAGACTCTGCCTTGGGTCTGACTTCAAAGCCCTGTCGTCGCTCCAGGCGACTGTCTGTAAACCCGGCTCCCTGGAGACATCCCCTGTCGCCCCTCTGCCTAGAAGGGAAGGGGACGGTGGCTCCCGCACCGCTGTCTCAGGGCCGCGCGGTGTTTACGTTCCTCATCAGACAGGCCGAGTGTGTCTGCCCAAATGGCTGCCAGCTGCGTGAGGGAGGCTGGAGGTTTTGTTGGAGGCTCTGACCACAGAGAACCTGGCAGAGGCTGCCCTTGGCCACCCTGCCCAGCCTGTGGCTGTGCGGGCACCGAGTCCCTGAGTTCAGAACACACGCCATCCATCCCGCCTCACCCTGTGTTGCAAAGACACCCATGTGAAGTGGCAGAGGCAGGGTCTGGGTGGAGCAGGCCACTTCCCACCTCTGGCCTTCCTCACCTGAAGGGCGGGAGCAACAGGGCCCACCTGCTGGCTCATGACAGGGACAGACAAGAGACGAGACACACGTGTTTCTTGAACCACACCTTGCACAATCAGGTCCTTGATGAGCCCGGAGACCTTTCCTGTCTCACAGGAGCCCCTCCCTGCGGCTGCCTGGCTCACCTGGTGCCGCCTCTGCCAGTCCCCACCTCCCATCTAGCCCTAACGACTTTAGCAGCCCATCCCTGGTGGCAGTAGCAGAGAGGCCAGAGACTCCCAGAGCCCCGGTGCTCCTTCATCAGCCACCACGTGGGCTGCAAGTGATTCAGGCTGCAAGTGATTTGGTGCAGGGCGCAGCAAACAGGCCTGCAGGGAATCACGGAGCAGAAAGATGTTGGCACGTCTCTATAGCAACTCGGGGAAAATATTTCATGCAGAAGTCCATCTGCTGTAACAGAAGAGGAGCTCAGCCAACAGCGGAGTTATAACAAGTTATAAATTAATCCTAATTTGCAAGCTTTATTTTACCAAACCACAAAATACACACACACAAATATGCACACATATATGCACACGCACACTACGGGCATCTCTTCTTGCACACATGTGCAAACTCATGTGGTCAGGACACAATGGCAAAGCAGTGGTGACAGGGTCGTCCCACTCCGTGGTGCAGACCCACCAGCCAGCAGAGCCTTCCTCTGAAGGCTGGACGGGTGACCCAAGCGAGCAGCCCTCTGTGGCCTCCAAAACCACTGCTAAAAAAAGAGACAGCTCACAAGTCACCTAGGGCCTTCGTGCAAGCCAGAGCAAGATCTTTTGGTGAGTTGTCTGTTTCTCCAAAGGGGGAGATGTTTTTATTTTTTGGTTCCTGATGTCTTTGTAAAGAGACGTTCGTGTTGACTCATGGGTATGAAATGCTTTGTACAGGCTATCAAAGTGGAAAAAAACAATGTGATAATTCGCGTTGTGATGCTTCTCATTTTCCCTGTTGTCAACACTTTGCACTGGGCCCCAGCGCTGCCTGGAGACCTGGGCGTCTCCGGTCTGCATGTCCGCGCTCTGGAGCGGGGCGCCCACTCTGGCTTCGGATTTGCTCCCTGTTCTTTCCTTGGTTTGTTCCCTGCTTTCCATGTCTGCTCTGCAACATGCACGTGACCTGGAAAATGGGAAAGGGGGCAGGGGGAGCCGAGCCAGAGTGAGATGTCCAGCCAAGAACCCCCAGGCCATGTCCGGATACTGCTGGAGCCTCGCCATCACCCTGGTCCCAAAGAGGAATGGCGGGACGCGTCTCCCTCCCTGGAGTTAAGCAGCGCAAGGGCTTGCACTGTGTCACTTACCCTGCCCTCGACCCCTTGAGGAAGATGGCGTTTTGTCTGCATGTGACATCATTTCACTAGTAACAGGCTTGGAGAGGCACAGAGAGTTGCTCAGGGTCCCCCAGCTGGGAAGCTGTATGATGCAGATTGATACCCGGTTCTGTCTGCCCCACCACCTAGGCATCTTCTGCGTGCCTTGAGAGTCACACAGGGACTGTCCTCCCAGAGTGAGCTCTAAGCAGGTGACTTCTCCCTTGAGAAGCCGCATCCAGCCCTGGTGGCTAACCCGACATGCACTTGGACTTGAAGCTGTTGCCTGCTTTCAACCTCACCATGTGCCAAGCCGACAGGAAGACCCCACTTCAGGATGAACACTCTGTGACTCCGGCTGCTCAAGACGCCTTCTCAGGTGACACCGCTGATGCCAAAGCCCTGTCCCGTCCAGCCCTCATGCCTGTTTCCCTCTGGAGGGGCGTCCCTCGGGCTCGGGGGCAAGGCATCGCTGCCGGCCAACAGGGCCCGGCGCCCACATCCGCGCCTTCCTGGGGCTGAGCAGCTTTGGCCTGGCGTCTGAGGGCGCGTGGACTTGCTGAAGCGCAGCGGGGTGGGGCCCAGGCAGAGGGGTCAGTGCGGGGAGAGGCAGGAACACCCTGTTTCCAGATCTGGAGGAGCAATGGAAAGTGGAAGACTTGGAAGGAGACGCGGCTGCCTGGAGGAAAGTGTGTGGGGATGTTTCCGAAGGCCGGTGAGCAAGCCCTTCCCCACCCACCCAGGGTCGGGTGTGTGCACAGATCACCACGCTCTGGCCCCGGGCCCTGGAGTTGGGGCCACTTCCAGGGACAATCCCTGAAGGGCTGGGAGACATGCTTCCTGAGGCCCCCATACCAGCGAGGTGGGCCCCGTGGCTCGCTGACCCTCCCCTGTCTTGGAAGGGCAGGAGCTTCAGCTGCAAGATCTCGGGGCCCATCCAAATCTCTCCCTGGGGGCCCAGAGAGGCCCTCCCAGCCAGGGTGACTCGATCGGAATCGGCATCCAAGACCTTCCATCAGAGCTGCTGAGCCGGGGCCCTGGAATGGGGAGAGCCCACAGCTGCAACCGGCCTGCAACATCCCCCAGGCATGTTTGCGAGGGCAGATCTGCGGCAGCCACTTCAGGCCTCGTTAGGGTTGAGTGGTCAGGAGACCTGACTCAACAGACCAGGCCCGGGCTGGCCAACCTCCACCCCCGCCCCCTCCGTCTCGCTCCCCCACCTTCCCAGGAAAGAGGCACGTCCCAAAGGCCAGCAGCCTCCGCTGCGGCCGGTCTCCGTGCTGAGCTGGCCCGTGAACGGGATCAGGAACTGGGAGGTCTGCACAGAGAGGCCATCTCAGGACCCTGCAGGTGGCCAGAAATCCACCTGGAGGGCAAGAAAGAAGTGTCCCACGCAGTGCAGGAGGCAAGACCCCACAGGCAGGCCAGCAGACCCGGGCCTCTCTTGTGCTTGGGAACTTGGCTGCATCAGCAGAGACCAGGGGAGGCAGCCAGGCCCGCCATCTTCCCCACCACAGTGCCCGCACTCAGGCTCGCTCACCTCTCAGCTCCTACTCAGCTTCCTCTCCAAGAGCTGTCCTCAGACAGCAGAGACTGCGCTCTCAGGAGCCTGCAGACAGGCTCTCAGGAAGACCATCAAGTGTGGTGGCCGAGAGCTCTGAGTCCAGCAGCTTGCTGTGGTTAGATGACTGTCCCCTAAATACCATCTGCAAACCTAGTCCTCAGGTGGGCAGTGCCGGGAGGGGGTGGACCTGCAGAAGGTGGGGCCTAGTGGAAGTGAGCTCTCAAGTGGGGATTATGGAACCCACCCATCCCCTCCCTTTCTGCTTCTGGGCTAAGACTTTGAACTCAACATGGAGGCACTCCAGTGTACCCAAGATGTCCTATGACATGCCACCGTCCCCAGAGGCACAAACTCAGGGGGCTGCCTAATCTGGGATTTGGACCTCCAGAACCATTATTTCGTATATAACCTGTGTCAGGCATTTTGTTGTAGTAACAACAAGCTGACTGATACATAGACCTTGCTTCAAAGTCCGCATCTGCCACTTTCCAGCTGTAGGAACCTTGGTTCCCCCTCAGGAGCTCCAATCTCCCTATCTTTAAAAATAACATCACCCATCTCATGAATTTGGTTAAACAAAAGATGAGATGGTACCTGGGGAACCCAGCCCCAACCCAGAACAAGGGTCCAAAGACAATGGCTATTATATTTTCATTGTTGCCACTTCCAAACCCGGCCCTGGGATGGCTTCGCAGGTGTCCATGTGCACAGGGGCGAGGAGCCCCTGAAGGCACAGCCTACATCTCTGTATCTTCCTAGGATGTGGGATTTGGATAGGATGTTGGAAAATATCTGAGGCCAGACGGGAAACACGTCCTGGCCATACTCCCTGCCTGGTATGTGGCAGAATGGGACAGGAACGCAGTTCTTACGTCTTGAGATTCCTTCTCCTCATTAATCATGTATTCAACAAATATTTACATGGACCGCCCTCCGTGTCAGGGCCTGGCTGGGCCTGGACGATGAGGGTGAGCAAGGTGGCCGGCACCACGGAGCCTGGCCCGGGGCTTCCCGCTCTCCACCCTAGGCTGCGCATGTCAGAATCTCAGAGACGCCAGCGACTGAGCCGTTCCACCCCTGTCTTGGTCTGAGCCTGGTTTCCCTCCTTGGTTTGGGCTCTTCAAGGGCAGACGAGTCACACTGGCTAGGGACACACACATGACATCTGGACCACACTGAGCTGTGCTCATCCACACACTCAGTCTCTCCCTGTGGGACCAGGAGACATCTGCAGGCGGGGTTCCCCTTGGCCGTGTCAGGGCCTGGCCTCACTGTGCTGGGTGAGCAGTGAGTGACTGCAGAGGGACACGAGGCCACCATGCCTGTGTGGTGAATTTGCAGGCCCCGAGGTACAGAGCTGAGTGGGACCTCCTCCCTGCACTCAAGGAGGCCCTGCAGGTGTGCCCTGGAGGGTGGAGGAGCTCACGAAGGGATTTCGAGCAGGGCCCGATCTGTTCTCCATTCTTGATACTCCTTCTGGGAAAGTGAGAATGGACGCAGGGCTTCCCAGAGCTGGGAGGGGAGCCATAACCACACACAGAGCAGAAACCCAAATGGACGGATCAATCTGCCACGCACACACCGTGCATTGTGCGGTGGTGGCGGTAAGTGAACACAGCAGCGCCCAGCGACAAGCTGGTTCGTCTGTGAGTTGGAGGTGGCCGTTGGGACCACCCGCTATGGACTCAATGGCATAGGTCAGTTACTTACTGAGTCCAGGGCTCAGCCTTAGCTGGCCTTCCTTACCAGGCCAGGGTCAGCAGGGTCAGCAATGAAGCTCTGCTTCTGAGAGTCAACCAGCTGTTGACAAGAGAACGGTGGCAACTGAGCCAGTTTCTCATCCCCCAGCAGGCTAGCTCAGGCAAGGCTCAGGGGAGGAGGAGGAGGAGACGGGTCCTCTCCAGGGCTGTCTTAGTCTGTGTTCCGTTTTCATAACAGAGCACTCCGCACTGGGTAACTTATAAAGAACAGAAGTTTAAGACAGGTGCTATGGCGCATGCCTGTAATCCCAGCCACTCCGGAGACTGAGGCAGGAGGAGCCTGAGTTCAAGGTCAGCCTCAGCAACTTAGTGAGATCCTGTCTCAAAAAAAAAAAAAAAAAAAGGCTCAGTGGTAAAGGGCTCCTGGGTCCAATCCCCAGGACCAGAAGGAAAACAAACAAACATGAAAACAATAAGGGTCCATTTATCTCCCAGTTCTGGAGGTGGGGCATCCAGAGCAGGTGCCAGCAGACAGGGGGGCGTCTTGCTGCATGGTGGCATGGCAGAGGGCATCACCTGGGGGACGGAGCCAGCTTGCTCACTCGGGTCTCTCTTCTTTCTTTTAAGAATCCACTGATGCCCTCATGGGGGGGCACCCTCATGACCCCCCTAATCCTCATTACCTCCCAAAGTCCCCTCCAAGGGCCACTATCATATGACTTTGAGGATGAAGTTTCCAGCAGGAGAGCTTTGCGGGGGGGACACAGCCCAACCCAGAACAGTGCCACTTCTGCCACTTCTGCTGCCCCGTCTGGGTCAGGACGAGGCCAGGCAAGCCTGGATCTAAGGGATGGGGACGGGACTCCACCCTGTGATGGGAGGAGCTGCACAGCCACATAGGGAAGGTGGGGAAGCAGGACAGGACCAAGGACATCCCTGTCTGCAGGCGTCTCCCGATTGGGCAGCACGATGCTAAGCGGGAAAGGTCAAGTCCAAAAGGCACACACCAAACGACGACCCCTTTCATAAAATGCAAACCGAGACCCGAGGAGGCAGATGGTGGGACAGGTGGTCTCTTCACTTTATCACAGGAGCGAAAGAGTGATGGTCACAGGACAGTGACAGCCCCTGGCTGCAGGGGGCCAGGAAGGGAGCAGGCGCGTCATGCGATCGCCATGGCTTGTGCTTTTGTGGTCAAAGATAAAAAAATTTTTGATTTTTAAAATTTCATTTTATTTGTTTCTGTTTTTGTTTCTGTTTTTGTTTTCAGTATCAAGGATTGGGCCCGGGGCTCTTTACCACTGAGCTACATCCCGGCCCGCTTTATTCTTCACTTTGAGACAGGGTCTTGTTAACTCGCCTAGGCTGGCCTTGAACTTGAGATCCTCCTGACTCTGACCCCCGAGTTGCCGGGATTGCAGGCCGAGCCGCGGCGCCTTCGCAGAGGTAAGAAAAATGTAAGGGCAAACCGTGTGGAAATGGACGATGGTCAGTCCCGCTGCGGACACTCGAGGTCCAAAAAGGGAAAGAGAAACAGACACAGAGACAGTGAGGGACCCAGGGAGCGGCCATCCAGGGGCAGATTTCCAGGACATGGGAATCTCAGATACGGGGAGCGAGGGAAGAGGAACGGGGATCCCGTCCAGAACACCAGCGTGGGGACGGGCTGCTGCGCATCCTGGAGCCAGGAGGCGGACAGGAGAAGGTAATTTGGAGAAAACTGAGACCCTGATCTCAAGGCCCGTGAATCACAGAGCCAGGCTGGCAGGCTGCGGGCCTGGAGCCGTGGGGAGCGGTCAGGCCAGAGCAACAGGGGCCCAGCAGATGCAGAGTGGAGACGATCCCTGGAAACTGCGCTGCTCAGGACCACGGCCTCCCTCGGCTGCTGGCCTCGTTGGGGCCCCAGCCTCCCCAGCCCCTCCGACACAGCCCCGGCCAGCATTTCCTCCTAAGCTGTCAGGCCTCCACACTGACACCCTGGGCCAAGCGAGCCAGCTCGAGGTGGTGGCTGAGGGGCCCCAACAGCAGTCTCCTCCCCAGCAGGACCGCGGGGACCCCAGAGGGGCTGGCTGTTTGTGAGGATGACATGTTCATGGCCCAGCCTCTCCTTACTCATGCTTTTGGCTTGCCTGGCTGATTTTGGCTGGGTGGATCCCAGTTCTGCTGCTGGATTTGGGAGCCTTGGGGCTGGGGCTGAACACAGTCTCCTTTAACGGTTCCAACCCGGGACGCGTCCAGCCCCTTCCCCCGCTCCCAGGCCTCGTTTCCCACACCCAACTTTATTACAGAGGCAACTTCTCAGGCTGGAAAGGGCCCCTGGTACCCCCTCATCCCTCAGCTCTGTTCATAGAGGAAGAAACTGAGGTCCAGAGAGGAGAAGGTCACCCAGGCAGGTAGGGACAGGCCATCCGGGAGGCCTGACTTCCGTCAGGGCCCTGAAATGGGCCCGACCCGACTTCCCTGGACAGCGTTTTGTTTGGGAAGGACACTGGGCCGTCGGGCCTGCAGCGGGAGGCCCCCTCCCGGAGGTGGCAGACAGTGACGACTCTTTGCTTTTACACTTTAATTCCATAGGAAATTGGAAATTGCCTGTCAGTGGTGTCCGGGTGGCCCAGCCGCCGGCCGCCCCACACAGACCAGGCCACCCCGCCCCGACCTGGCCGCCTCGGCGCCGCCTCTCCCTCTCCCTGGCCGGGCGGCCTTGCAGAAGCTCTCGAAGGCTCCTGTGGATTCTCCGCCTGCTCTTCCTTCCAGGGCAGGAGGAGAGAAATCGGTACGGAGCAGCCAGGCCTGGCTGGGGACCTAAACCCTGACATTTAGCTGTGCTGTTTCCACCCTCCGCTCTGGGAGTCCCTGGCCCTCAGCACTGGCCTGCCTTCAGCTCTGCCTCCTGCCCAGAGGTCACAGGGCACGGGAGGAAGGGGCTCTGGGCCCTTCAGGGGTCTGGGATGAGCAGGTGCCCGGAGCCCACACTGCCTTCCCACAGCTGCTCACCTCCCACGGTTTCTGTACAGCAGCCGGTCACTTACCTCTTCCCTTCGCAGGGCATCCTGCTCTTGCGATCCTCCTCTGGCAACCCATCATGTCTCAAGAACCAGCTGGAAGCTTCTGGAGGCTGGTGCTGCTGTGGCCTGGTACTTAGAGGTTCAAATCTCTGGCCTCCGCTGCCTGGGTAAACCCAGAGCATCACCTTTGGATCTGGGGCCTTGAACAAATGCTGCCCCTCCCGGACCCTGTGTCCTCATCTATAAATTAGGGTGGTCATAACTGCACTGGGGAGCCATGGAAGGGTCTAGAGCAGGAGATGGGGAGGCAAGACTTGCCCTTTAGATCACTCACTCAGTGTGGTGGGCAGTGGCAGGAGGCAGGGAGGCTCCTAGAGAGGCCATCAGTCATCAAACTGAATATGAATTACAGTTCACAGGACACTTGAGGCCACTCCCAAACAACCCACTGGCCTCCCCCATCTTCGCTCCACTGAAGCCGAGTGGTGTGGGTATCCCCAGAGATCCCCGGGCGGGAACTGGCCTGGCTACACAGTGCAATGTGAGAAATGGCGGCCTTCACGATCGTCAGTGGCAAGGTGCTGGGCGTGCCCACCGAGCTCCTGCAGGTCCAGGAGCTTCATAGTCTCCCAGAGAGGCACAGGATTCATTTCAGTTGGTTTCCAGAGGATTCCATGGACACTTGCAACTGGGGGCACAAAATTGGGTTCCAGACCATCCACTCCAGCCACGCTGCTGCCCTGCCTCGTCCCCATGGGACTTCTGGCTGGGAAATAAAATCACAAAAATTCCCTTCTAACCCTTGGGTGGAGAGGGGCCGAGAGAGGCACTCTGTTTTTCTTAGTAGGATGGGGGGCTATGGCCAGAAGGGAGTGTTGGAGTTTATCCAGATGCTTAGGAGACTTGAGATTATGTAAGTTCCAAGAACCCGGTGCCCTTGCTCTCTGTTGGTCCCAGGTTATCTGCGGCACAGCCCCACTGTGCACAGACTTCACTGGGGTGGATGAGGAGCAGCACCAGCACCGGGGGTTCACTGCCCTATAATAAGAACCTAAAAAACAAAAGAAGGCAAGAAAGCTGCCTGCTGCCACCCCAGGCCCTTCTTTCAGATCAGCACATGATGGGCAAGAGCAGAAGTGCAAACTCACCAGGCATGACCAGAGGGCTCCCAGATCTGACGAAGGAGTGGCCCCATTCCAGGTAAGGTGGTGGACTAAAGGTGCAGAGAGACCTCTCACTATGAGCACTTTTAAAATGCTGGGAAAATACTCAGACCTCTTTTCAGATGCTTTGACAATATTGTGGGAAAACACAACAAACCTCATAAGAGACCCGACAAGAAAGTGAGACTCTGTAAAGAGAAGCATTGAAGGAGGAGCCATTTGGGAGGCTGAGGCAGGAGGATTACAAGTTCAAAGCCAGCCTCAGCAACTTAGTGAGGCCCTAAGCTGCTTACCAAGACCCTGTCTTAAAACTAAAAATAAAAGAGGTCTGGTGATGTGGTTCAGTGTTAATCCCTAAGACCTCTGCAGGTCTCAGTAGCCCCAAGCTTTGGCTGTAACTGGGTGCACATCTGGAGATAGAAGGCAAAGTCAGAAACCCACACAAATGGAGAGTCGGACAGAGGCCCTCTGCTCAAACCTGGCATCTCTGATGAGGACACCCCCAGGGACACAGTGAGGACCCTTGCTTGTCATCCTTGGCTTTGAATGCATTTGTAGAAAGGAAAAAGGTTCCCATAAGATTCTTTGATCCTGTGTTCATCTCCAAAGTGACTTGGGTGTGAACTAATGTAAAAGTCTTACGTAATCTGAAAATCCCAAAGCAAAATTTTGGTTTATAGTGGTCTCTCAGTGATACCCCAGACAATGAATGGAAGATTCCTCGGAATGAACTTGGGAACCAAAGAATTTTTAGAGCTGACATGAGCTCTCAGTGAAAAATTATAAAGCACATGAGAAAACAATTGCGTGAGGAAACAAGAATTGTGGAGAGCCACCCTGTGGCCCTCTATCCCCAGTGAGGATCTAGGACATGGAAGGTGTCTGGTTCCATGCAACAACGGGAAACCTGGGCAAAACCAAAATCTAGTGGACACAGAGAGGCCCTGAAGAACCCAACTCCAGACAAAACCCACCCGTACCTGCTCTAAGTGCCGCAGACCTGTGGAGCTGTGGAGACAGCCAGAGGACAGGGAGCCAGCGGGTCCTAGACCACAGTACGGGCTGCCGGGAACCTGGGAGAACCTCCACGCAGCCCAAAGACCCTCCCAGATGCTTGGTCTCTTCTCCCAGGTTCTTCTGCAAAAGCAGGAGTGAAGGAAGAGTTGGTCCACAGCAGCTTCTCCGGCCGTCTCATAACAATACGATTCCAGCACCCAACAGAGCCAAACTCAAAAGCAAACCAAAAATACCCAAGCCTGCAGCCAACCACGGCCCAGCGAGAGCTTAGAAAGCAGCTGCCTGGAAGGGTGGAGGTTGGGGCAAACACTGACAATCCCAATCCAATTAAAGCCGCCACCAGCCCCATCCCAACCAGATCAAAGAGAAATGTCCATGATCTGATGTCAACTTGAACCATCAGTCATAATAAAAGGTCTTCATGAGTGGAGATAAACAGAAAAGCAAACTAGCTTTCACTGTTTTATGTAATGTTTGGAATACAATGGAAAACTTTGGAGTCATTTGAAGAAATGGGGGGAGCGGTGCTTAAAAATGATCACAATAAAAAGAAAACACAACTAATAGAAACAGACCCCCAGAGGCGACAATGACTGGGATTGGCAGATCCGAACTTTAGAACAAGTGTCATAAATCTGTGTACATTTTTAGAGGTAAATAAGGATGTAGTAGGTGAGGAGAATGGCTATTCCTGCAGAGAATTATAAACTGTAAAGAGTATCAAAATGGAAATTCTAGAACTATAATATTTAAGACCAAAAGTCCATTGGATCCATCTCTCTAAAAAGAGGGGGAATGGAAACCACCAAGAATCTGTCTCCACCTGACACCTTCTGAGTATGGAACCCTGGAGTCCCTGGAGGGTGTGCAAATTCCAGGGACAGTGGTGCGTGGGCAGTGTGGGCACAGTGGAGCTGCTCATCCCTCCCTGCCCCCCAGGGCAGGCCGCTGTGCTTGCGCTCCTGGACCAGCATGTATATGGTGTTCGTGAGCCACAGTGGGTAAGAAAGACCATCCTCTGTGTTTTGGGCGTCTGTTCTAGTCAGCTTTTGTGCTGTGCCAAAAACTGTTTTAGAAGGAGCTTACTTGGGGCTCACAGTTCCAGAGGTCTCAGTCCATAGACAGCCACCTCCATTCCTCAGGGCTCCAGGTGAAGCAGAACATCATGGCGGAAGAGTGTGGCGGACAGAAGCAGCTCATGCGATGATCATACAGCAAAGAGAGAGAAAGACTCCACTTGCCAGATATAAAATATATACCCCCAAGGCATCCCCGATGCCCACTTCCTTCAGCCACACCCTACCTGCCTTCAGTTACCACTCAGTGAACTGAAGGGGAATTAATCAGGGGATTAATTCACTGACCAGGTGAATGCTTTCATAACCCAATCATCTTACCTCTGAAGGGTTTTGTTGTTGTTCTTTTTAGTTGTACATGACAGTAGAGAGTATTTTGACATATCAAACATACATGGAGTATAACTTCCCGTTCTGTGGTTGTACATGATGTGGAGTTACAATGGTGGTGTATTCATATGTGAACATAGGAAAGTGATGTCTGATTCATTCTACTGTCTTTCCCATCTCCCCTTCCCTACCCCATATTCCTCCCTGTTCAACCTGAAGAACCTCCACTCCTCCCTCCCCCCTGCCTATTGTGAGTCAGCATCTGCATATCAGAGGGAACATTCTGCCATTGAGTTTTTGGGACTGGCTTATTTCACTTAGCACGATAGCCTCCAGTTCTATCCAGTAACAGGCAAATGTCATGATTTCAATCTTCTTTATGGCTGAGTAATATTCCATTGTGTATATGTACCACATTTTCTTTATCTATCCATCTATTGAAGGGATTCACCTAGGTTGGTTCCATAGTTTAGCTATTGTGAATTGAGCTGCTATAAACATTGATGTGGCCACTGTCACTGCAGTATGTTGATTTTAAGTACTTTGGATATAAACCAAGGAGTGGGATAAGTGTGTTAAATGGTGGTTCCTTTCCAAGTTTTCTGAGGAATCTCCATACTGCTTTCCAGAGTGGTTGCATAACTCTGCAGTCCCACCAGCAATGTGTGAGTGTACCTTTTTCCCACATCCTTGCAACACTTATTGTTACTTGGATTGTTACTTAATGATTGCCATACCTCTGAATGTTTTCAAATTGCCTCTCACATGAGCTTTTGGGGGCACTCCTAATATCTAAACCATAACAGCATCTGTGGTCTGGTCTCTGTTTCTTCTGATCAGAGAGGTGCTGACGGAGGCCATCGTGGTTACACTCCCCGCCCAGTGGTTACCAAGGCCTCTCCTCCATCTGAAGTGACTTTTGAGAGAGTTAAACACAGCCCTCTTTTTCTCTCTTCATTTCTCTTTTTCCCCTTTTGGGGGCCAGACATTCAAGACTAGAACAAAACTAGTTTGCAAACTTTGCAAACTGCAAAGTTATGCAACCACTCTGGAAAGCAAAAAATATTAATATTAGAAAGTGACCACACATGTCCAGGGAGAGGCATAGGCTCAGAAAAGACCAAGAAGACCTTATGTTTACACGCCAAGCTTCACCTTAGCACAGAAACAACCTTAACAATAAAACAGATAAATGATAACAAAAACAGGAAACCCCGAGGGAGAGGGAGCATATGATTTCCAGAGTTACCTTATTTTTAGATTCAAATGTCCAGTTTTCTACAACAACAACAACAAAAAATCACAAAGCATACAAAAGAACAGGAAAGTATGGCCCATTCAAAGGAAAAAAATAAATCAACAGTCAGTGCTCTGGAAAAGACTTGGAGGCAGATCCCCTCCCTAAAGACTAACCTGGCTAACATCTTAAGGATGCTCAAAGACACACAGAAAGCCAAGAGAACAATGTGTAAATGCAGCAGAAATGTCAACAAAGAGACTCAAGAAAGTCTGAAAAGAAACCAAAAACGAAATACACAGCACAAAAGACAAAAACTGGAAAGAAAAACTCACTAGAGGAATTGAAAGGCAGATTTGAGCACCAGAAGAAAGAACCAGCAATCCTGAAGATGTGGTGATGGACATCATTGAGTCTGGAAACAGAAAGAAAAAAATTGAAGAGAAGGGATGGGAACCTAAGGGACCCGGGGATCCATCGGGACCAACATGTGCCTCACAGGAGCCCCCGTGGACAAGAGGAAGGGCAGAGAGAATATTTGAAGAAATAATGACTGAAAACTTTCCAAATTTGGTGACAAACATCCAAAGAGCTCAATGATCTCCAAGGAAGATGAACTCAGAGAACCCACACTGAGAAACATGATGATCAAAATTTACATTATAATATGAACTTTTGAAAGGAAAGCAGAGCAACTGGAGAGAAGCAGAGGAAAGTGACTTGGCACATACAAGGGACTCTGGATAAGACTCTCAAAGCATTTCTCAGTGGAAGCTGAGGAGGCCAGAGGGCAGCAGGCTAGTAGTGTTTTCAGAGTGTCAGTTGAGAACCCTCTGTGCAGTGAAACTGTCCTTCAAAACCACGGGCGAAGTGAGATATGCCCAGATAAACAGAGGCTGAGGGGGTCATGATACAGCACCTGCCTGACGAGACAGGTTCCAGGGAGCTCTGCAGGGACAAACAGAACGATGCTAGCCAGCCATGCAGAGCAGTATGGAGAAGCAGAGATCCCAGCAAAGCAGACACATGGGTGGCCGTGAAAAATAGTGTGGTCATAGCAACGGGTTAGCTCCACTTTTGTTCATTTTCTACATGACTTGAAAGACTTACATAGATGTTCCTAAACTAACCTGATACACCCATCACAGGTTGAAAACATCCTAAGTCTATGGTGTTCTGAGACACCTCACCTACCAACACCATAACTCAGCCTGGCCTCGCCCAACGTGCTCAGAGCATTTCCTTTAGACTTCAGCTGGGCAAAATCAACTCTTGCAGAGCCTATTTTATGATAAAGTTAATATGGAATATTTTGAATCAAAATTCAAATTTTGAAACACAGTTTCTACTGGATGCATATCACTTTAAGACCAAAGTTAAAAAATCACAAGTTGAAATCTTGTAAGTTGGGAACCATCTGGGTATATATATATTTTTTTTAATTAGCTAAGAACTAGTAGTATTGTAATAATAGTCCATGACAATGTATTTGTTTTCTATACAATTTAAGCAACTAAAACATTTAAAAGAATTATTAGTTTATGTTTGGGGACACACAGGTACAAAGATATAATACTGTAACATCAGTGAACTGCAAAGGGTTGGGACAGAGGTGTCAGGGAGCATGACATTTTAATATTTTTTGAAGTTGAGCTGGTATCAATTCAAATTAGGGTAGTATAACTTTTGGGCATTGGATATAATTCACAGTAATCACAGTTAAAAACATACAACCAAGAAGATAAATTTTATGATGTCTTGTGTCCAGTAAAAAACTACCAGGCCTTAAACAACACAGCCATTGTGGAGAATGGCACGGAGGATCCCTTAAAAATCAGTAGGACCACCACATGATCAGCAATCCCAGCACTGGGTGCGCACCCAGAGAAAACACATCAGTGTGTCAAGCAGACAGTGACCGCTGTGTCATTGCAGGAGTGGTGTGGTGTGGTAGACACCACAGCCAAGAGATGGACCCAACCTAAGGAGCCATTACGATAAATGGAGTTTTTAAAAAGTTGTGTATATTCACAATTGAATCCCATTCCACCATAAAAAAGAATTTGTGACAACATAGTAAACCTGGAGGACATTATGTGAAGTGAAATCAGTCAAATACAGAAAGGCAAACACTATGTGATCTCACCCATGTGAAACCTTGGAAAGCTGATCTCGTAGAAGCGCCCAGTGCAGTGTTGTCCTCAGGAGATGTTCATCAGAGGGCGTAGTCACAGTTAGGTAAGAACAGATTTCAAGAGATCTATTGTGCAGTAGGGTGACTGTGGTCAATGATGACGTATTCTTGAAAAACGCACAGAATGAATGTTCACGTGTCGTCACCACAGAATATAATCATGTAAGTAATGCATGTATTAGGTCTCTAAGTTGGACTATTTTGCAAAATGCATATACTTCAAAACATCACATCGTATGTGACAAAAGCACATGATGTCATCTGGCACGCAGATAGAGTTTTTATCTTTGTACTTTTGCATGTAACGTGTTATTTCTCTGGTTATTTTTAAGGTATTTTCTTTATCACTAGTTTTTGAGCAATTTTATTATGATATACCTTGGTGTACTTTCATTCATACATTTCCTTTTGTTGTCTACATATAATCATTTTAAAGGACATCCACCCCCCCCCCCATAGCCGGACATTCAAAGGAGCAGGAAATACAACACATCATGCATAATGAGGAGAAAACTCAATCGAAGCTGATCCAAAACTGACACAAATATCAGAATTAGCAGACAAGGACATTAATTAAGTTATTATAAGGTTATTTCAGTTGTTCAAAAGTGAGTGAACTAAGATTTTAAAAAGCACAAGTCAAACTTACAGAGATGAAATCAACAATGTCTGAGATTTGAAAAAATACACTGGATAAAATTAAAAATGTGTAAGATATTGAAAAAGTAAAATATTAGTGTATTTAAAGACCCAAACAGAAATCATCCAAAACAAGCCACCAAAAGGAAAATCAAGGTAAAATGAAAAGAGCATGTATGAGCTGCGGTGATTTCAAGTGGTATAACATACATGTAATTGGTGTCCCTGAGGGAGCAATGGGTAAAGAAGAAATATTTGAAGACCTTATGATCACAAACTTTCAAAATGTAAAGAAAACTATAAATCCATCATCCTAGAGGCTCAACAAATCTATGCCTCAATAAACATGAATTAAAGCACACCAAAGTATATCATAATTAAATTGCTCAAAACCAGTGATACAGAAGATATCTTTAAAACAACCAAAGAGGAAAAGACATGCTACACACAAAAATACAAAGATAAAAATGACAACAAAATTCTTTTTAAAGAAATTGTATTGGTATCTTATCATAAATAAAATCATAAATAAAAAAGGTTCCATCCATGTTTCTGCAAGTGACATAATTTTGTTCTTTTTGATGGCTGAATAAAACTCCATTTTGCATATATACCACATTATCTTTATCCATTCATTTTCTAACAGGCACCTAGGCTGGTTCCATAACTAGGCTATTGTGAATTATGCTGCTATAAACATGGCTGTGCATGGATCACCTTAGGTGATTTTCATTCTTTTGGATAAATACTGAGGTGTGGCACATCTGGGTCCCGTGGTGGTTCCTTTCATAGTCTTTTGAGGAGCCTCCCTCCTGATTTCCATGGTGATTTTACTCATACATCCTCACCAACAGTGTCCGTGTTCCTTTTCCCCCACATCCTCTCCAGCATTTATGATTTTTATTCCTGATGGCTGCCATTATAACTGGAATAATATAAAATATCAGTTTTGATTTGCATTTCCCCAATGGCCAGAGATGTTTAACATTTTTCTTGTGATGTCAACTGTATTTCTTCTTTTGAGAATGTTTGTTTAGTTCATTTGACTATTTATTGGGTTGTTTGGGGATTTTTTTTTTAGGTTGCTTTTTGGGTTCCTTATGTATTCTGGATATTAGTTCTCTATCAGAAGAGTGGATTTTCTCCCATTCTGTAGGCTCTCTCTTTATATTCTTAATTGTTTCCTTTGCTATGCAGAAGCTTTTTAATTCAATTCTGTCCCATTTAATTCTTGGTATTATTTCCTGAGATTTAGGGGTCCTACTGAGGAAGTCATTGCCTGTATCTATATGTTGGAGTGTTGGCACAATGTTTTCTTCAAGCAGATGCAAAGTTTATGGTCTAATTCTTAGTTTTTTGATCCATTTAGCATTAGCTTTTGTGCAGGGTAAGAGATAGGGATCTAGTTTCATTCTTATAAGTATGGACAACCTATTTTACTGGATGACAACAAAATTCTTTTGGAAAATAATGCAAAGAGCAATATCTTAAAGTACTCAAAGGAAAAAAAACCCTATTAACCTAGAATTTTATACCCAACAAACACATTTAAAAAAAAAAGCAAAGTAGAATTTTCAGAAGCAATTCATCACCAGCAGAACCACAGTACAAAAATATTTAAGGATGCTCCCATCACACAGAAGAGAAATGAGAGTAGAGTGGATCTGCACAGAGGAATGAAGAGCACCAGAGAAAGCAACTTTGGGGCATAATAATGTGGAGTTGGTCTATAACTTAGGTATAAGTAAAGAATACAACAATAGCACACAGACTGTGAGGGGAGACGTGGATGCATACCATCGCAAGGTTCTTGCACCACTTGTGAAGTGACATGATATCACTTGATGTGCACTAATAGTGCATATATTGTGACTTTAAGTATACTATAAATGAAATGGCATATAGTATACTTGAAATCAGATTACTTGACTATGATAAGTTAAAAATGTATACCATAAACCCCAAAGTAACTACTAAAATTGCAAAGGAATCATGGTTAATAACAAACACTGAAGATGAAATTTAATCATAAAAATTCAATTAATTCAAAAAGGCAGGAAAAGAGAACAAAGAAACTATGAGGCTAATAGAAAACAAATATCAAAATGTTAGATTTAAAGCTGACCATATAATTACATTAAATATAAATGTTCTAAATACCCTCACTTAAAGGGCAGAGATTTTTAGCTTAGATTTTAAAAACAAATAAAAACTTAACTAAATCCTGCCTATAGAGAATGCATTTTACATATAAAGACAAAAATAAATTGGAAATAGAAATTGGAAAAAATTTTTTATCATGCCTAATCAAATGAAAGCTGGGGAAGCTATAAGAATATCAGACAAAGTATATTTCAAAGCAAAGAATATTATCAAGAATGAAGAAGAAGATATTTTGTCTTGTGAAAGTGGTCACCATCAAGAGGTAGAAATTCTAAATGTTTATGCACTTAATAACAGAATTTCAAAACACATGATACAAAATTAAACCCATCACTGTATTCAGAGATTTTAATATCCTTCTCTCAAAACTGATAGAATAAGTAAAGAAAAATCAAGAAGGATATAGAAGACTCAAACAACACAATCAGCCAACTTGACCCAATTGGCACTCACATAGCACTCCACCCAACAACAGCAGAATACGCATTCTTCTCAAGTGCGCAAGAATCATTTACCAACATAGACCACATTTGGAGCCATAAAACAAGTTTCAATAAACTTAAAAGGATTCTAGTCCTACAAAGCAAGTTCTCCAACCACAATGAAATCAAATTATAAATTAATAACAGAAAGATTCCTAAAATCCACAAATATTCGAAACTAAATAACATGCTTCTAAATAATTGAGGGGTCAAGGAAAAGAATCAAAAGGAAAGTTACAAGTATTTCAAACTAATGAAAGTGAAAACACAACATGTCAGGCTTTGTGGGCTACCACCAAATCAGCACTTACAGGAGAAATTACAGCATTAAACACGGAGAGTAGAAAGAAATAGTGACCTCAGCTCTACCTTATGAAACAGAACACAAAAGAGCAAATTAAACCAAAATGAGGCAGTGGAAAGGAAACAATAAAAATTCCAACAGAAATTGATGAAATATAAAACAGAAAAACAATAGGAAAATCCAGCTCTTGAAAAGATCAAGAAAAAGTAAAAGCTTCCAATTCAAATGATCGGGAAACAGGAAGAATATTGGGAGCAAGAGAAATGACATCACTGCAGGATATACCATTGAAAAAAAAGAAAAGCGACTTTCAGCTAAAGATCATCCCCAACAAAACTCCAAGTCAGGCGGCTTCACTGGGGAACACGACCAAATATTCATGGGAGAAAAAATATCCACAAACACCTCTAGGAAGCTGAAGAGAAGAAAATGCTCTCAACTCGCCCATGAGGCCACATTTCCTGATCCCAAAACTGGACTAAGAAATGACAAGGAAAAAAAAAACCCAGAAACTATAGACCAATATCCCTGAGGAGCACAGATATAGAACTTCTGAGCAAGATTTAACCTGTGGAGTCTAACAACGAATAGAAAGGACAGCATCCCATGGTGCAAGGGAGTTTAATACTGGGCACACAGGTAATCAATGTCACGGCAAAAACTAAAAAGAAAATCCTCATTAAGATCAAGTCAAGGGCTGGGGACATAGCTCAGTTGGTAGAGTGCTTGCCTGGCAAGCACAGGGCCCTAGGTTCAATCCCAGCACCGCAAAAAAAAAAGAAAGAAAAGATCAGGTCAACACCAGGATTTTTTTGGATTTTTGCTGGTTTGGGGTGGTTTGCTTGTTTGCTTTTGATGCTGGGGATTAAACCCAGGGCCTGAACTGTACCAGGAAAGTGCTCTGCTGCTGAGCCACACCTCCAGCCAAGGACATTCACTGTCAACACTTCTATTTAGCAGTGTACATGCAGTTCTAGCAAGTGCGAGAAGGTAATGAAAATAAATAAGACACCAAGGCTGGAAAGCAGAAGGAAGACTTTTTCTTTCTCACAGATGACACTTTTTTGTGTGTGAAATATTCAAAAGAATCCATAAAGGATCTATTAGAATAAGTGAGTCTAGCAAGGTTACAGGGTACAAGATCAACATACAAAAGTCTGTTTCATTCATCTGCTAGTAATGAAAAACTCAACACAGCAATCTGAAAGCAGGACCACTTGTAATAGCATCAAAATAGTAACTATTTAGGGATGAATCTGACGTAGACGGGAAAGAAAATGTCACTCAAAGAAATTAAGGAAGGAGGCTGGCCGGGCGTGGCGGTGCACACCTGTAATCCCAGCAGCTTGGGAGGTTGAGGCAGGAGGATCATGAATTCAAAGCCAGCTTCAGCAAAGGCAAGGCCCTAAGCAACTCAGTGAGAGCCTGTCTCTAAATAAAATACAAAATAGGGCTGGGGATGTGGCGCAGTGGTTAAGCCCCCCTGGGTTCAATCCCCAGCACCAAAAAAAAAGAGGAAGGAGGGTGGGGCTGTGGTTCAGAGGTAGAGTACTTGCCTCACACATGTGAGGCACTAGGTTCGATCCTCAGCACCACATAAAAATAAATAAATAAAATAAAGGCATTTTTAAAAAGAAAGAAAGAAATTAAGGAAGAATTAAATAGGAAGACAGTGAACGAGAGGGTTTAATATGCTATAGCGCACGCCTGTAATCCCAGTGACTCAGGAGGCTGAGGCAGGAGGATGGCAAGTTCAAAGCCAGCCTCAGCAACTTAGCAAGGCCTCAAGCAACTCAGTGAGATCCTGTCTCAGAATAAAAAATAAAAAGAGCTGAGGATGTGGCTTCGTGGTCAAGTGCCCCGGGTTCAACCCCTGGTACCAAAACAAAACAAAACAAAAAGATGTCAAGTCTCCCCAAATTGTAAAATTGATCTCCAGAGTCAACGCAATCTCAGTCAAAATACCAGCAGAGTTGGTTTTGATTTTGTTTTGAAATTGACAAGCTGATGCTGAAAGTCTTATAGAAAATATGAAGTTTGACTGACCAAGTATAGCCAAACCAACTTTGGAAGGAATCAAGTGGGGGGACTAAAATCACCAAACCTCAAGATTTATTCAAAAGCTACAATGATCAAGACAGTGTGACCCTGATGGAAAGAGAAAAACAAAGACAACAAAACATAATAAGGAGGTCTAGAAATAGACCTGGATGCACAGGAGCAAGTGATTTTTTTTTACGAAGATGCCGAGTAATTCAGTGGAGAAAGAGCAGTCTTTTTAACAATGGTGCTGGAACAACTAGCTATCCTTACGAAATAATAATTATAAAGGAGGAGGAAGAGGAGGACTTTGATACACAATTCACAAGGCTTAAATCTCAAAAGGTACTGCAGACCTAAGGGTAATACCAAATCTGCAGAACTTCTAGAAGAAAGCATAAAGAAAGATCTCTGTAGCCGGGTGCGGTGGCGCACGCCTGTAATCCAAGCGACTTGGGAGGCTGAGTCAGGAGGATTGCGAGTTCAAAGCCAGCCTCAGCAACTTAGCAAGGCCCTAAGCAACTCAGTGAGACCCTGTCTCTAAATAAAATACAAAATAGGGCTGGGGATGTGGCTCAGTGGCCGAGAGTCCCTGGGTTCAATCCCTAGTACCAAAAAAAAAAAAAAAAAAAAAAAAAAAAAGAAAGAAAGAAAAATAAAGATCTCTGTGACTTTGGATTAGGCAAAGATTTCTGAGACCAAAGGATACAGACATCGAAAGACACAAAAGCAAGCTCATAAATTAGGCTTTATCACAGGAGGCTGGCCTGGCGTGGTGGCACACACCGCCACCTAAATCTAAAGGTCACCCCTCAGTGTCCTTCAAATCATGGTGAAAAAACAAGTCACACTGTAGGAAATAGTGTTTGGAAATCATAATGTGATAAAGGACTTAGAGCCAGAATAAAAAAGAACCTCAAACTCCATACTAAGAAAAAACGAGCAGCCCGATTAAAAACCAGGCGAAAAATCTGAACAGACACTTCCCTCGCAGAGAGATACAGAGCTGCCTTGATTCTTTGTCTTCAGAGAGATGCAAGCTTTAACTTCCACGAGGTTCCACTACCCTACCACCTGTTAAGAAGGTTGAAATGGAAGATGCTGCTTGGGTCAAGAGTCTGCAAGGTTTGGAGCAACCCGAGGTCTCTTCTGCTGCTGGTGGGAATGTGAAATGGTGCAGCGGCTTTGCAAACAGTTGGCAGTTTCTTAAAAAGTCAAACACAGATGCACCATATATGTTGCACCATCCCACTCCTAGGTATTTACCCAAGAGAAATAAAAGCCTAGGTCTGGGCCAAGGCTGGTACAAAAACACATTCGTAGCAGTTTTATTGCACTGTCCCCAACTGGGAACAACCCACATGACCATCAGTGGATGGATCCTGGTACGTCCCTATCACAGAACACACCTCAGTGACACCAGGAACAATGACTGGGACGTGGCATGTGAGGTCAGCCTGTGCCCTTGTTGTATGTTACTTATGTCTCGACAGCATTATTTTAGAGGGCAGATCGTTGGTGTGATTTTTTATGTAATACCCAACTAGATGCTGTGATCAGGCAGTTCATTCTAAACATGAGCTCACAAAGACCTGCAAAGGAAATTCACTTTCAGACACAAGAACTGAGAGAATCTACTAAGAAGAGGGTAATGCCCCGGGGGACATTTTTGAAGTGTGTGTAGAAATGGAAAACAAGAAATGGTAAACACGGGCTAAATCTTCACAGAGATCTGACTTTTAAAAACACAAAAATACCTAGTCTGGGAGGGAAATAACATAGAACTGTTACAGTCCCCAAGAAATAAAATTCTCAAATACCATGTCCCAGAAATGGAACAAACAATTCCCGGAAACCAAGGGAGACCTTTAAATTAAGGAAGTTGGAAAGTCCCTAAAGGCCTCAATGTACCATCAGGAGGGAAAGATAGCTAACCACTAATGGCTAACATCTGCTTCTGCAGCGTGGCTTGCTTGCATCGGCTAGAAACAGTGACTCTACCGCCCACCCCACTCACACGTCATTTTCCCTATAAATGCTGACAACGAAGGAACTAGCATGTGATTCCCCTCCACACTGCTTTAGGTATATGGGTGGTTGTTGCTGGTCAGCTATAATGAAGGCTTCTTTTGCCTTTACGTGAGCAGCTTGGATGATCTCCTTCTCGTCGGGAATAACAGAACAAAGGTACTAGTCAAAATAACACGTTTTACGAGGAACTGATGGGAAATACAGCATTTGAAGATGATTTTCTTGTTCAGTAGGAAGCTGACATACTAACTTTCTGTCTTATTTAGTTCCAATATGCATATTAGAATTTCTGTGGCATTTTGGAAAACTAAAAGCAAATTTCTAATTTTTAATTTCAACTCATTGATCTTAGGAGCACTGATATACTAAAACATTTAAATGTTTAGAGCTGAATGATAATAACATCGCTCAATACCAAAACTTACACAATGCAGCTACCACTGAACTTTTAGGGGAAAGAACTGCTTTGGATGTTCACACTCAAGAAGAAGAAAGCTCAGTTTTAATAACCTACGCATTTAACAGCACAAACCCAAAGAAAATGCTTAAAGTCTTGTAAGAGGAGAACTTATTGAAAAGTAAAACATACAATAAACAGGGTTGGAAAGGTCAAAAGTTTTCTCTTTGAAAAGACTAATAAAATAGAGAAATTTCAAGTCAGACCCATAAAAAAGAGAATAGGAGAGAGAGAAAAGCACAAAACAATTAAGAATGAAAAGAGAAATAAAAGTAGATGCAATTGATATTAAACAGACAATACGAAAAGATCATGACAAATTTTGCCAATTTATAGGAAAACAAACAAACCCCAAATTTCAATATGTTCACTTAAGAGAACTTCTGTCTGTGGAAATGAAGACTGGTGCTCCTGGGGGGCGGGGGTGCGAGGGGGAGCCTCTGCTCCAGGGAGACACTCAGGGACTCAGCAGGCTGGCATCTCCGCGGCCTCACCAGCCAGCTTCCTGGGCGATCCTGGGGTCCATCTCCCTGCAGCAGGTGGAAGGGTGGTTTGATGGGCGGGTCCCAAGAAGGCTAACATCACTGGAGCCCAGGTCCCCCTGACCAGAACCAGGTGCACAGCCATGCTCCCGGCAGAGGAGGCTGGGACCTGTGCTCAGTTACCAGCAGAGCACAGAGAAACCTGTAACACACGTCCACAGACACCTCACACGTCGGGGGGCTAGAATCCTTGGCGCCTCCTGCACCAAATGCCCTCCTATCCTCCACGGCCCCAGCTCCCTGGATGAGCTCCTCTGGTTTTCTTTGTAGTTTTTGTTTGTTTGTTTGTTTTAACCTAGTCACTCATTTCTGGGCTTTTCAAAAAAAAAAAAAAAATCAGGTGCTTTTTTTTGAGGTTTGTGTTTAAAAAACACTGCTCATTAAAGACTTGGGGGGTCTCTGGATGCAAACTATCAGTGGCATGGTCATTGCCACTGAAGGAGCCTGGGTGAGCCTGGGCTCCGGGAGGCCCTCTGCAGGGAGCAGCAGCTCTAATCCTCACACCCCGAGGGAGGTCTGTCTTCTCCAAGTTTTCCAAAGGAGAAACCTGAACTTGAGAAGTCACGCGGCTAATAATGGCAGGACTGGGATTGGATCCCAGAACTCAGTCTCAACTTTGTTTTTGTGCTGGGGATCAATCCCAGGGCCTCACACGTGCTAGGCAAGCTGTCTCCCATGGTACTCCACCCCAGCCCTCGCTCCAGGTTTTTAATCCAAATATATTTCCCTGGCTACTTCCATGTCCACAGGGCTAACAGAGGGTTCTCCCCTTACCCTAGAAATGGACATGTGAAGTAGACCTAGCCAATTCTACAACCTTGGCCATAGTAACTGGTTTGGGGGTGAGCACGTGACCCAGCCAGGCTTGAGTCATGATATTAACACCTTTGCAGAAACTTGAGCTAAAGAAGGCGTAAGTGCTGGATCTCTTGGTGACCATCTTGCCACAAGGGGAGGTTCATCCTGAAGGTGGAACCAGAGTTCTGGATGCAGAGCTGACAAACTGAGAACAAGGAACTGAGGCAAAGAAACTAAGACCAATGATCTTTTGAGATGCCCTGGGTGTAACCATGCCTGAAGCCCCGACCACTTCAGTCTACATAAGCCAATAAATTCTTTTTTATGGGAGCCCATTTGAGCCAGGCTGCTGATACTTGAATAAAAATACTCCAAACTATTACACAGTTTAAACAATGCTCACAAATGTATGAGAAAACTCACTGCAGATCCTTCCATCCTCTCCTCTCCCAATTAGAGAACAGAAAAGCACCTTTCTCCAGCCGCGGAGTAAGACCCTTCTCCCTACTTCCACTCCCTTTGGAAGAGGGAGGGGAGAATGGCTCCCCACTCTGAGCGTGGACCTGTGTGCCTCTGATCCCAGGAGACTGAGGGGGGTGGTCCTCAGTTAAAGTGACAACGAAGCTAAAATTATTCTGAACTAAGACTAAAAGCAATCACACGTAGAGCTAGCAGAATCCCCATCGCAAAGGAAAATACTCCTGTTCTTTCACTTAAACTCATTTCAACCATCTCCTCCTCTACCCACATCAGAATCTGGATGTCTCACCCTCCTTCCTTTAGGCCTGCACCCCACTTCTTCCCTCCCGGAATTAGGAAGAAGAACATTCCCACTTCCGGTTGCCGGAGGCCCACTGGATCCTCCAGTCATGCATCTGCCTCAGCCCAGGTGGCCAGGGACCCCCAGGGCTCCCTGAGCCAGGCCCTGGCCAGCTCCTGCGGGTGAGCCTCAGTCGGGGTCCAGACCCAGGGAGGGGCCCTTCAGCAGTGACAGAGTCCAGGTCCCAGGACCAGCAGGGCAGACAGCAGAGTGAGGGAAGTCACTGAGAACTCCATTGTTCTTGGTTTAATTGAAATTAATTGAAATTTAATTCATATTCCATAAAATCTATCCTTTTAAATGCACAATTCAGTGTTGGATTTTTGTTTTGTTTTTTACTAGATTCTCAAGATCGCACAACTCTGTCCACTGTGCAACTCTGGAACATTTTCATCACTCCTAGAAGAAACCCCATATGCACCAGAAGGTCAATGGAAAAGGAGAAAATGGTACTCCCAGGCTCCTGGTGCTGGGATTTCCCCCTGCCCTGGAAGGGGAGGAATGTCCTTCCTTCATTTGCGTCACAGAGGGCTGGATGGAGGAGGGCTGGATGGAGAAGTACTCGAACAACCAATGGCTGGTTGTCCCCTTGACCTTCAGCCTTGACTCTCAAACACAAGCACAAGCAGCTCAGATTGAGCAGTGGCCAGGGAAACTGCACATGGCTGAGTCCACTGTAGTCACCGCGAGTACTTTCCTCCTTTGACAAGCAGGGGCTCTGACCTGGCATGCTTTCTTTGCTCCTCTGTGAAGAAGGAGGTTGCCCAGGGCGAGAAATTTGAGGAGGTTCCACTCACCCAGCCACGCAAGGGCAGGAGCATGGCAAGTTGGCTGACTTCCACTTCCAATCCTAGGAACCCCTGATCTTGGACCACTCAGGGCTTGGGCTTCCAGTCCATCTTCTATAGCTTGGGCTTCCTGTCCATCTTGCTATATGAGTTCCCTAAAAGATCATATGTTGGAAACTAAATCCCTAAGTTCACACGTTAATGGCATCTGGAGGTGGGCCTTTGGGAGGTCATAGGATTAGATGAGGTCTTGAGAATGGGATGTTAGTGGCTTTAAAGGACAGAAGAGACCTGAGCCAGCATACCCACTCTGTCTCCCATGTGCTGCCCTCTGCCAGGTGGTCCTGTGGCATGATGACCCCACCAAATGCTGAGCAGACACCTGCTCCATGTTCTTGGACTTCCAGTCTCCAGAACTGTAAACCAAATAACCTTCTATGCTTTATAAATTACTTGGTCTCAGGTAATTCCCTGTAACAACAGAAAGCAAACTGAGACACCATCAATCATTTGAGGATTTGAATTGGTTTTAATTTCAGTTGAAAAATGAACGCAAACCCCAGGTTTATGAACTCAGCCATAACGATTACTCCAGGGAAATTGGAATTGTCATTTGTGCTCCGTAATATAAACCCCATGTGTAGTGATAGGCAGGTAGACTCTGGGATGCAAAGAAGTAATGGAATGGCATTGGTGACATTAGCAGAGAACAAGTCTACGGCTTCCCAGCAAAATCTGCTTTCATTACAGTGACTCAACTTCACAAATGCAGTTGAAGTTTTTCTCTTTTTCACTGACCACATTCCTTCAGTACAGTCACAGGGTGCCTCCTAGGATCCAGGCAGAGTGCTGGGCAAAGGGTGCCCCTCTTTGTTCTTGGACAGGTCAGTTTATAGGAGCAGACGGAGTTAGAATCAGATCTTCGTGGTCCAGTTCTGTGACACGTGGGTCAGGGTGGATGACGCAAAACACCAACTTTGAAATTCTCGCAGCACTATTTATGGTACTAGAAACCTTGAAATCAACTAAATGTCCAATGATAAGAAAGTGGCTGGGTCATGTCATGCAAAAGGGCAGTGTCCATTAATACAATTGCATAGAAAAGGACATTTCATCTGAAATGGAAGGGAAGAATTCCATTATCCCCTCAAGTGCACACTCACACGCTCACACACACACACTCTTGATCTTCTTACAGATCCTAAGCAAAAGTCTTGGATTGACACCAAAGATCAGCTCTGGAAGACAAGTTATATTTTTCTCATAATGTTATATTTTGCCCATATAGTGTTTAAATTTGGTTTTATCTGCATTTCCCCCCCTGGTACTGGGAATTGAACCCTGACCTACATCCCCATTTTTTTTTTTCTGAGATAGGATCTCACTAAGCTTCCCAGGCTGGCCTTGAACTTGCAATCTTCCTGCCTCAGTCAACAACTAAGTGGGATCACAGGCATGCACCGCCATGCCTGGCTTAGCTACATTTTTAATTGAAAGATTTCAGATTCTCAGGAGAGAAATGATCTTCTGGCTTCTTCTGAAGCATGAGAAGGTGGGACCCCAGTGAGCCCTGCTCCCGTAAGCAGTGACTGCCTGACGGTGCCTGGCAGGTTTCCCCTTGGGGCAAGTCACATACAGCCAGTGCCACTGCCCTCGCCCTCTGGCATCTTGTGGCAGAGACTATGGTCACCACTGCTGGTCCTGTGACTGGACTGACAGACTCAGTTTCCTGAGCACTTCATGCATTTGAAACTGAGCTCCTTAGAGAATACAGGATTACCTCTGGGAATGAACATCTAGCAGAGGGACATTCTGTATGTGTGTGTGTGTGTTTGAGAGAGAGAGAGAGATCCAGCAGTCAGCCTCTGAATAAGCAATCGAAAAAAGAATCATGTCCAGAAACCTTGAGGAGCAAGACATGGTGACATGGTGGGCCCACACCAGCCTGGATGATTCTGAATACACAGCATGTCAAGGCCACCCTGTGTCCTGGAGGCCACCCTGGTATTATTTCTGGTCTGGGTAGATTGGATGTGGTGGGCTGGCTTGCAGCAGGGAAGAAGGATGGGCCCTGGAACAGACCAACATCTGTGGGTTAGGAAAACAGTTTTCTAAAATCCAGGTGAAATTCTGAAAGGCCAGGGTCAGAGAAGGAGACCCTGTCAAAGAGACCAGGAAGGCCATCATGAGGAATCTGTCACCTGGGCAGTGGGATTTCCTTCCCTTCTCACACAGTAATCCCTGTCAGCCATTCAAATCGGGCATGCCTCCACCACCAGGGGCCATTATGGAGGGAGCTCGGGACCCTGGTACCAAAAAGCCATGAGGTTTGAGCACCTCAGATGGGAGATGGCAGCCCAGAGATCCAAGATGGGAGCAACACAGCATGTGCTAGGATCCTCTGAGGAGCAGAGACCTGTCAGAGGAGCAGTCAACTCTGGAGCAGAAAGGAGCATGCTTCCACATAGACTTGAGGCTGGCCTGTTGGTGCTGGTGCTGACCCATGGCCTCCTCTTCCAGACTACATTTCCCAGACTGCCTTGCAGCTGATTGCAGCCTTGTAACTGAGTTTGACCAATGGGATGTGGGCAACAGCAATATACAGACCTTGCCCCGTAACACATCCTGGTCAATCCTCCCAATTTCCCTTGTGTTCCTTAGCCAAGGCCAAGGTGGGCAATTCAACAATTTGTTCCTGCCCATTCCCTGTGAGTCCCATTCCCAGAGAAGGAAATGTGGGGGTTGGGTATTGTAACTACTACCCATTGACCAGCTATCGGTTGCTTGGAAATTACTGGCAACTGTTCTGCCCAAAGTTGCCCACTTACTTTGCAATACGTAGTTCGGCCTGGTTCTACCATTCGCTCTGAGTCATGGGCTGTGTGTAATCACGTTCAGCCTCTCCTTGGTTCCCACCATGCTCAGGTTAACCATGATGATCCCAACTTCCGTTCCTTGCTGCCTCTTGGTGTGCATACCCAGACACTGAGTCCTGTTGGAACAAATGGAAAGTGAAGTGCAAGACCATGAGGGGAGGTCACCAGAACACTCTGGATTCATACTTACCCAAATGTACATGGTGCAAATGACTCGGAAATGAGGCCGTCGTTTCCCCCTTAGTGCATACAGCAGAACGGCCTCCTGTTAACTCATGTTTTGACTTCGGGTTTTGGTGTGTTTTAATACAAATATCCAGGCACAAATTCTTCGACTGACTACATCAGAGACAAATTGTTCCATTAACCCGGCAGAAGAGCCAGTAGAAGACTCCAGGGCCTTCGGATGTTCCAAGTCCTGAATGGCTGTGTGGACAGAGCCTCCCTCCCCAGCAACCTACACTGGACTATGACATGAGCAGGAAATAATCCTCCACTGGATCAAGTCCTTGAAGTATGCCGGTGTCTGTTGTAGTCACCACATTAGAGGGACACAACTCTCCAGGGGAGGCGCCAGGCTGGGGTTGTACCCGCTTCTCACGCTATTTCCTCCACGGTAAAAGGGAGATAAACGATCTCTGCTCAGAGCAGCACTGCGGTGACAGTGCTCCAAACCAGCCTCATCTGCATCCCCTCCTCACCCGTCCCAGGGGGCCACGGACCTCGTGCTTCAAGGATACAGTGAGCCCCACAGAAAACCTATGGACCTGGCCCCCAGGGTGCCAGCCAGGGCTGAGGCTGCCACACCCGGCTGTAGGGCCCACTCCTGGCCTCCGACCCAACCCACCTGGATCCTGACCAGGTCCCTGTTCTCCGGTGGGGAAGGAGGAGCAGCAGGGCCAGGACAGGAGCCAGTCCGTCTGAGAGACCAGGAGGAGGCGAAAGGGGGCGGTGGAGGACGTGACTCATGCAGTCCCAGGAGGGGATGCTCAGGAAATGGACCCACCCTCCTGCTGCTGGCGAGGACATCGATCCCAATCCCACTCCCATCCCCAAAGCCCCATTCAGGGGCCAGAGAGAGGAGATAAGCCGGGGAAACAGGGGTCACTGGAAGGTGAATTGAAGCCATAAATGTCCCTTGGAGCGGGGTAGGGTGGGCAACCAGCTCTCAGGGACAAGGGAGGGGGCCTGTGGGGTGAGGAGCATGTGAGTAGCCAGGGGGTCTTGGGGTCACTGGAGAGGTCCCTCTGGAGTCCGGGTGAGGACTCTCAGTTTAGCAGACAGTTCCTTCCCGGAGCCCTTGGCACTCACCCTTCCTCCATGTGATGACCCGGAGGAGACAGCCCGGAAGCTCCGACCATCTGCCTGAGGGCTGGCCTGCTGCCCACAGGACAGGCCAGAAGTGAGGGGGTTGGCATGGTGGCAGGGCCTCGGCTGGGGCTCTGGGGACTTTGCGGATAAGGCTCCTGCTCCCTTCCCCCAGCAGGCGAGCTGGAGGGAGAGCTTTCTGCACCACCTCCACCTCGCAGAGCCCGGCAGGACTGAGCCTCAGTCGCCAGCTGGGAGCTGCTCCCAAGGTCACTTCTGCCCTCCTGTCTCCCCCACCCCGTTTCCCTGGCTAGCACTTCCCGCCCTCACCTTCCAGATAAATGACCTGTGCACACCTCATTTCAGCCTCTTCTGTGGGGGAGGGAGGCTCTGGAGACTTTCAAGAGCCCTGCGAGGGAGAGGTGGCCGGAGGGAGGAGAGCGGAGCCAGCCTGTCTGCTGGGGCTGCAGGGGGGCCCCCTCTCCAATCCCCTCGCTGCAGTCTGACTCTCCAGGATGGCGCTCACAGCCCAGCATGAGTGAGGTGTGAGAGAGTGGACCCTCTGTTCGTGTCCCAGGGAGGCTGGGGACAGAGCAAGGGCCCAGTCGGGACTCCAGCCCAGCTTTCCAGACCTTCAGGTCTGGGAGAAGGAGCTCTGAAATGGGGCGGGTGAGGGGTCCCCATCAGAAGGCTTCAGGACTCTGTGGAGGGAGCCTGGGACTCCCTCCCTCAGCCAGGGACTGTCCAGGAAAATCCATGTCTCCCCACAGGAGACTGCTGAGGCCACTTCTGCATGTCTGTGTCCTCAGGTTCCTTCATTCAGCAAATATCGGTTGTGCACCTGCTGGTGGGCACCCTGAACGTCCCTGAGGTACAGCAGAGAACAGGCGTGGTCCTCATCTTCAGGGACCTCCAGTCTCCATCAAAAGCACACTGTAAACAAGAAGGCAAACCATGTAACTGCAAATTTAGGAAAAGGTTAGGAAACAAAACCATGTGTTAATTGCTACAAGGGAAACCCACTTTGAAGGGAGGGTTTCTCCAGGGATGTCCCCGGGGCTTCTGAGCTGAGAGACCTGAAGGGGACAAGGGACCTACTGATGGAATGCCATCTGCCCAGAGAGGGGGACTTGACTGGCACTCAGGGTTGCCCTCTAGGTGAGGCAGAAGATGCTGGAATTTCCATTTACACAGGAGGAAACTACGTCTCAGAGGAAGACACCATCTGCTCAAGGTCAGCCGCACTGGTAGGTGCCAGTCCTAAGCGTCTCACTCCACAAGGCCGCCATCTTCCCCTGAGGTCTTTGCTTGCATCATTCTTTCAAAACCTTCTCTGTTCTTCCTTCTCGGGTCCCGGCTGAATCCCACCCCTGGACTCAGAGGTCACCTCTTCCAGGAAGCCTTCTCCGACTCACCAAGCCCCAGTGAAGACCCTTCTGTGATTCTACTGGCTGTTTGCACAGCAAGAATTGCAGTGTCAAAACTGGTTTTTGTCTTGTTTTGTTTTGTTTTGTTTCTGATAAAGTCTCTCTTCCACACAATCCACACGGTTCTCAAGATCACAGCAAAGTCCCCCATGCTAGTTAATGGCTCCCCGTGTGGCTACTGTTGATTGGCCTAGAGGGAGGAACCTGATAGAAGCTAAGCCAATGAGAAACCTTCCCTGGGACTTTAGATTGGGAGCCCAGCAAAGGAAGCCTCTCTGCACAGTTGGCCAAGACTGAGACCAGCATGAAATAGGAGCCACGTCCCACCCGAGGACGAGGAGCAGAGGGCCACAGGCTGAGAGGAGAGTGGGGCCCTGCGGGGAGAGACAGGTGAGAGGCGATGAGAGAGCCTGCCTGGGTCCCTGAGTCAGGCTGGGGTTCCAGCCCCCCCCACAGGACCCAGCCAGCTCTTGGAGGCCAGGAGCTCCCACGGTGTCCTCACTCCTCATGGCAAAAGACCCCGACCACAAGATGCTCAGGAATCGTGTACTAAATGAATGGATCCGTCCACACTGGTGCGTCTCCCCATCTCACCGAGTCTTTTCTTGACGCCGTGTTAAACCGGAAAAGAGCAACAGCAGTGCAGGCCAGGCCAGCTAGCAGCTCCCTGAGCCCAGCAGAGGGGACAGCAGGACTGCCCTGGTACAGCTGGCCCACGGCCTCAGAGGTATCAGGCCCCTCTGTCCCTGGGAGCTGCCCTCACACCCCTCCACAGAAGGTCATGGGCATTAGATGCATCCCTCCCAGTGACCTGGCCAGACCCTGGGTGTGAGCTGGAGGAGGCGGCCTGGCTTTGCTAGGGAGCCAGAGGTCACCAGTCAGAGCGGATGCTTTGAATTTAGACGCGGGTTTATGAGCCGCAGCGGCCGCCAGCGCGGACAGGGCCCAGCCCTTCCCAGGCCAGGGGCCGCGGGAGGAAGGCTGCTTTTAATGGAGGGCCTGTTTCTCCCAAATATTACGCTAGGCAGGGAATTTGGAACAAAATGAAAGCAGAAGGTCTAATTTTAGCCAGTACCTATGAATGAAACCTGACCCCGGCGGGCGGAAACGCCTTCCACGCCCGGCCAGGGCCGCGTGTGATTCTGCTAAATTAGGCAGCTCTGCAGACAGGTTAGCGCGGGGACTCCTGCTCCCCCTCTCCTGCAACAAACTGGGGAGACTCTTTATTTCTAAATATACACCTCCCTCCCTCAGCCCCCTTCTTTTGCAAAAGCTTCTGGTCGTCTGTTCCTCGCCTTCCGGCCAGTTAACCATCTGCTCTTCCGCCCTCCGCTCCCCTGCCCTTCCCCAGGCAGCCTGACCTAAGCCAGGAGCCCAAGACATTAGGTCAGACACACAGGACAGTGGAGCCGGGTGCTGCTCCTCCAAACCAGGTGGCGGCTAAAGGGGTCTGGCTGTGGGCTCCAAGCAGGCAAGGTCACTCTGCCCTGTCCCGGGCGGCCTCCAAAGTGCTCAGCACAGACTCTGGCAAGGATTCAGGCTCAGTCAACACCTATAAAGGCTTAAGAGAAAGACGGCTCCCTCCTGGATGCTGCATCCCAACCTGGATTGAGCAAAGCAGAGGCCATCTGGCCAGAGATGGACCCTCCTCTACTTCCCTTCTTTCTCTATCAGCCAGGAGCAAAAGTGCTTGGGCTGCCACCACCGTCATGCTGACCCATGCCAGAGAGGAGGAAGGCAGCTGCCGCAGACCGAGGCCAGGCTCCCTTCTGTCTGCGTGGCCTCTTCCGAGTCTCTGATCCTCAGTCAGCCTTGACTTCTGCATCTATAAAACGGAATCTCCATCCCAACTTCCCAGAATGGCCAGTACCAGTGACTCCTCCCCCAGAAGGTGGTCCCACCTCTCTTCTAGCTCCAGATCCAGCAGGGGCCTGGCCAGGCCCGGCCCAGGGAGAATCATGTCAGCGAATGGGACAGGTTGGAAGGCATTCGGCTCCAGCCTGGGGCAAGGCCCCAGCCAAGCCAAGGAGTCGGTTCATCTGCAGTCGGGCTCCATGGTTTTGGTTCCCTGGGCTCCATGGTTCGTGGAGTCCAAGGTAGCTCTTTAGATAGCAGCCCCAGGGTGGGGTGGCGGTGACAATGCCGCCTGCACCTCCCTGCCCAGGGGACCCTGACCATTTGCCTGTCGTCTGGCCAGTGATCCAGCCATTCGGGACCGGCTCCCTTCCCTAGAGCCTTCCCAGCACCGATCCTAGAACACACATCCTAGAAGATGTGTTTATCTCTGAACATTTATTTTCTTTGGGGTATTTGGGTGGAGTTTTTAGTGAAAAAAGGGCACACTCTATCCTCAGCTTGGCTCTTAAGCGTGCTGTGCCTGTCCCTCCCAGGCCACTGTCCCTCAGCAGCTCAGCCAGGGACGGCGCTGCCCAGGGGCCCCCGCTTTCCTTTCTCGCTTTCTTCCTCCTTCCTCCCCTTCCCTCGTCTTTCCTGTTCTCCCTTCTCCTTCCCTCCTGCCCCTCTGGATTCCTTCTTCCCCCCTCCCTCCCCTGCTCCCTCTCCTTTCGTCCTCACACTTCTCCCTCCCTCCTTCCTTTACATTTCTTTCTTTTCCCTCCTCTCCGCCCTTCTTATATTTCTTTAGGTGAGTTCCATTCTGCAGCCCCGCTCTGCATCCAAGCCTGCTAGCTGGCGAAGGTGTCCGTGGTGGTCCTGCATGGCAGATGCAAGCCCCCAGGACCAGGTGGAGAGAAACACGGCTGCAAACGGGAGGGAGGTGAGTCTGAACAGGGTTTTGGAGGTGGAGGAGGAGTTCATCAGGTGGGCACAAGGGGAATGATCCCCCCAGGACAGGATTCAGAGGGCCCCCTGGCACGAGGCCGGCAAAGCAAGGTCACCCAGGGAATCAGGGACAGACTGGCCTCTGAGGTGTAAGATATGGGAGCCCAAAACAACAGAGGCTGGATCAAAGGCTGTAAGGGTGGTGTGAGGAGGAGAGGGGGCAGCCTGGAGGAGGGGCTTTGAGGGGCCTCAGTGACAATGACAGCATGGAGAGATGCAGCTCAGAGAGGAAGGTACCGAAGAGCAGGGCCCCTCAGATCTCCGGGGTGCTTTCAAATACAGAGCCTGGGCCTTCCTGCCGAGTCTGAGCCCATTGTCCTGAGATGGGACCTGGCATCAGTATTTTTAAAAGCTCCTCAGAATTCTGGAGTGCAGTCAGAGGTGGGACCCCTCCCCAGCTCTAGAGTCAGGGGATGGCCCAAGCAGAGAAGCCAGACAAAGGAGGCATTGGGAGGAGGCCTTAGGAGCCACACATGGGAAGAAGAGAGAACAGGCTGGCTCTTGGAGACATCAGGCCTTGAGCACTGGGTGCAGAAGCCTCGTCTCCATTCTAGCTTCCGATGGAGCCTCTGGAAGTCCTTGAGCAGGGGCACGTGGGAGGGCTCCATCCGAGTGAGGATGCTGGAGACAGGGAGGGGCTAGAGGGACAGCGCTGGCCAGGGAAGAAGCAAGCAGCCTGGCCCAGGTTTCCAGACCTGTGGAGCCCAGGTGGGCTCTCCCAGGTAAGTCCTGGATCTCTGCCAAGGTGGTCACCAAGCTCACCTTGCAGTATCCATCTGCTGGGCGCCTGTCAAGTTCACATCCACCAAGGTGGCAGTGTGTCATCAGCTCCATGTGTCAACCCGACTGGACCGTGGCGCCCAGACGTGTGGTCAGACGTCATCTAGATGTCTCTGTGAGGGTGTGCTTGGACAAGTTTCACATTTAAATTGGTAGGTTTGAGTACGCAAACTAGGCTCCGTAATACCAGTGGACTTCACCAGTCGGCTGATCACCGGAATGAAGCAGACACTTGGCCCCTCACGTCAGAGTGAACTCCCGGTGTGTCTAAATGCATCCGATCCGACTGTCATGTATAACTAATTGGAACAAATGAGAAAAATAAAAAATTTAAGAAAAAGAAAAATTAATTCAGTGGCACACACCTGAATCCGCGCAGCCTCGGAGGCTGAGGCAGGATGGCTAGTTCAAAGCCAGCTCAGCAATTTGAGGAAGCCTTAAGCAAGTTGGCCAGACCCTGTCTCTAAATAAAATATTTTTTAAGAAGGACTGAGGATGTGGCTCAGTGGTTAAGAATCCCTGGGTTCAATCCCCAGTACCAAAAAAAACCAAAAAAACAAAAAAGTTAATTCTGCAGCAGGTGGCCTTTGGGTGGGAGCCACCACCTTGGCCCTTCACCTGGGTTTTCAGCTCGCCTACAGATTTTGGATTTGCTAACCTCCATAAGCATGTAAACCAATCTCTCTCTCTCACAGCAACACAGCAGGGACACCTCAGTTCCTTTGCCACAATGCAGGGCTGCGGGTGCCAGTCCAGTAACATGACGCCAACTTCCTTCCCAATGCCCCACCTCACTTTCTGCAAGAACTTGTGCCCTAAACCTGAGTATCCATTTCGGGTTTTCTCTGCATAAACCAAATCTCATAAGTAAACTCAGAGTATCTGATGCCTTCAGCAAAAACAAACCAACCAACAAACCCAACTCGAGAGCCAGCCCTCCTGCCGGAGCCCAGGGCCAGGCAGGCAACTCGGCACACAGCAGCCCTCAGAGTCCTTCTCCCACGTCCTCGGGGTCTCAGTGTGGGCTTCACCCCCAGCGTGTGGTGCCCGGTGTCCCCACCACACCTCGAAGCATCACGGGAAAGAGGGAGGCGCTTGCTGCCCTGCCGCTCTTAGGAGAGAGGAAACTCTTCCCAAAAGCCTTAGTAGCTTCCTCTCATACCTCGTTGACCAGAATCGGGTTACCCTAACCAGCCGGTGAGGAGGGTTAAATCATCTCAGGTGACTGGGACCACTTTGGACGGAATGGCTATTTGACCAAATGAACAATGACGACCCATCGGACCCCCGAGTTGCAAGGAGCCCTGGGAATCACATGCCTGTCTGATCCCAGTGCGGTTGAAGTTGGGCGCTCTGGTTAGCTGCTGGCTGCACCTGTTGACGAGGAGCAGTCTGAACTGTGTCTCCCCTGTGATGTCCCTCCCAGGAGTTCCAGAGCCTCAACCTTCCCACGAATGTTACCAGCCTCATGTCCCTTTCTTCCCGCATGGCTTTCTCCAGCCTGTGTGAGAGATCACATGTACAGTGGGGACCAGGGAAGAGGGTGACACCAAAATGCCTAGCACAGTGTGTACAATACGTCACCAGGTCCCCCCTAGAGCCCTAGAGAGTACCTGTCACCATCCCTGATCAGTCGTGGTGCTGTGGATGCAAGAACCCCTGAGGACGGACACTGGCTTTACCTCCTGGAACAAGGGTCCCAGTGATCCCACTGCTTGGCATTGCCATCGGGATCATTTTTTCCTTTCCTCTGACGTCCCAGGGCACAGAATTTTATATCTCTGTCATCACGGCATGGTTGTAAGGCAATCGCTTCAGCGACAACTCTCAACATCTTCAACTAACATACTCAAGGCAGGAGACAAGGGACAAGAAAATGTTTTGCCTAAATCTCCAAACAGACTTTCTCTTGATTCGAATTTACTCACACGCCAGCTCCTAAACCAATGGCTGATTTAGATCAAATACAACGCATCCCCTGACTGAGCACACACCGTGGGGCTGGAGCCTTCTGTCTGATGGGGCAATGGCTATTTGAGGGACAACTTATAGTTTCTATCTCATGCCTATTTTACAAAGGATAAAACAGAGGCTCTGAGAGGCTCAGTGAAATGCCCAAGTCTCCACACTGCAAAGGCAGAAATAGAATTCAAATCCAGCCTAGATATTCCAGATCAGGGTCTTGACAGATCAAGTGCATGACAACAGGAGAATTTAGCCCTGGACTCATTTATTGTACATTTCTGAATTTTCCATTAGTCAGTGATCCACTTCCCACTGGGCTCTACTTGGTCACCCCAAGCAAGGACAAGACCCCATACGCAGTGACCAGCTGGCCCCATCAGCTGCAGCCACCCAGATGAGGGCTCCCGGTTTGCTGTGTGGGACACACTCAGACAGTTCTCCAGCTTTTGCAGCACAGCATTCACACCCCACTGTCACAGGGAATGGCTCCCATTTGCACTGAGCCACTTCTATGGCTTCCAGTGAGCAGGAGAGAACTGCAGACAGATCCATTGATGGGCTTGATCTCAGGCTGCGGTGACATAAATGTTGAATGCATTTTCCAGGTGTGGGTCAGGGGAGCTGCATGCTTAAGCCTTGGGCCGACAAAGGTCTGACGTGGGGAAGGTCAGAGTTGCAGGAAAACAGAGTGGGCAAGCTGTGGTTAGGGGACCAAGGCATCTCCTTCTTGTTCCTTCTCTGATGTGGACCAGCTGCAGGATCCTGAGTGGACCACTCTTCTCTCTGGGCTGCTTCCACTCGCCCCCTTGGTTTTGCTCACGGACACCTTGGAGAAAAAGAACAACCCCATCCATCTATGTTTTTATTTTAATGGCTAAAATCTGGCACAAAGTAGGTACTTAGAAGCTAATGCATGAATGAATGAATGAATGAATGACCCTCTTCCTCAACAGGGTAGTAGCATGTGAACTTTCCACACCTGAGACAGAGGAGGAGCTCAAGGCAGGTCTGCTGAATAGAGACATGAATGAATGAAACACTTCAAACCTGGGGTAGTGTTTACCAACTGTGCTTGGTCCTTGCCCTTGAGAGTCCTTCTGCCCCTGACTCTGTTTGATGTCCCCTTCCACAGATGCCACACTTGACCATCCTCTCTACAACTGACCACAACTGCCCGCTCCAGCACATCTCCTTCCCATTCCCCTCCCTGGTATTTTTCAATACATCATTATTTTATTGTTTGGGATCTGTCTTCCCACCACCACAATGCACGTTCCTCCAGAGCAGGGTTTGTGTCTGTCCATGAGCTGCAGTGTCTGCACTAGAATGTCCGGCACGTGGTGGCCGTCTGTACTTCCACAGTCAGCCAACCTCAGATGGAAGATATTCAGAAAAAAAAAATTGTATCTATATTGAACATGCACTGATTTTTTTTTCTTGCCATTATTTCCTAAACTATATAGTGTAACAACTATTTACATAGCATTTACATTGTGCCAGGAACTATAAGTCACCTAGAGATGATTTAATGTGTAGGAGGTAGGATGTAGGTTCTACGCAATTACTACACCATTTTATATAAGGAAATTGAGCATCTTCTGATTTTGGTATCTGTGAAGGGTCCTGGAACCCCTCCCCTGAGGACACCGAGGGATGACCACAGTTAGATTCCACTTACATCTGCTCTCTATGCATAGGTATATGTGCAAGCACCACATGGAAATAATCAGAGGCTTATACCACAAAATACTAAGTGGCAATATTGGTGTATTTTCTTTCTTCGTGCTTTCCTTATGCCTTCTTATCATGCTTCTATATCCCTTGTGTCATTTCTGAAGATATTAAGTTGAACCATATGAAACTGCCATTTTGGTAGATCAAGTCAGGCAGGGGGTCTTCTGGGGTCATAGCTCAGTGGTATAGTGCCTGCCTAGCACATGTGCGGCCCTGGGTTCCGTCCTCAGCACCACATAAAAATAAATAAATAAAATAAAGGTATTGTGTCCATCTACAACTAAAGCTTTTTTTTAAAGTCAAGCAGGGCTGGGGATGTCGCTCAGTGGTAGAGGACTGGCCTAGAACACTCAAAGCCCTGTAAACTAGTCAAACACCTGCTCCCTGTGATTGATGAAATGCACCAGGGGGTTCCCTCACGTTTGGACAGGATTGGAGGCTAGGTTGGAAGGCCTGGGCAAGAACAGAGACTCAAAGGGAAAGCCAGTTTGGGGAAATACATATGGGGTAAGTCTTTAAAGCCATAGGGCTGTGAGCCATCTGTGTCCCCTGTTAGAACACTAACATCTCGGTCACCTCTGTGCCATGGGTGACACCTGGGGTCAGGGATGAGGTCACACTGGTTCAGCTGGAGGGATCCAGCAGAGTCTGTGGATTTCCATGCCCCCTGATTGGCACCACACATTGGTGGACCAACTTGGGAATGACGGCACCCGGTTACCACCTGAGAGGCCAAGTCAAGATTCACTAAAGGAAGGAGGGGCGTGGAGAGGAAAGAAGAAGAGGCCACCTGTACCTCCCAAGCCCAAGGGTCAATGGCAGGAGCTTTCTCCTGGGTGTTGCACTTTTTCACATCATAGTTTCTGGAAGGGGCAGGGATGTCACACGTATCTGTGACAGTCACTGGAGAAAACCCCTGATTCAGATGTTCAAGAGAGCCTTTCATGAAGTCCCTCAGCAATGCCACAGTTTGGGTGTGACAACATCAGGAGCTTTGTCACAGAAAAGGCACCCAGCTCAGCAGCAGGAAGCCAAGGGTGAGGAAAGGTGGTGGAGGGCAGAGTCTCCAGGCCTTGGCGGTTCAGGGTGTGGTCATAGCCAGCCTCAGACACTGCCCTCAAACCAAGGGTTTCGATGGTTGGTGGAGACAGTCACCCACAGTGAAAGAAGGAGCCTCACTCCACCATGGCAGGCTCCATTCCACCACGGCAGGATCCATTCCACCATGGCAGGCTCCATTCCAACATGTCAGGCTCCATTCCACCATGGCAGGCTCCATTCCGCCATGGCAGGCCCCATTCCACCATGGAAGGCTCCATTCCAACATGACAGGTTCCATTCCACCATGGTAGGCCCCATTCCAACATGGAAGGCCCCATTTCGCCATGGCAGGCCCCATTCCGCCATGGCAGGCTCCATTCCGCCATTGGGGGCACGGGCAGTTTAGCCTGGACACGTTGGCACAGGCAGAGAGGACAAGGGAAGAGCCCTATGCACAGCATCCTTATCCACAGGAGGTTCCCTGCAAGACCCCAATGGATGACTAGAATCACAGATGGAACCAAGTCCTCTACACTACATAGGCATATCAATGACAAATGTGATTTATGAATCAGGCACCACAAGAGGTGATTGACAATAATAACTAATAATGAAAAAGAGTCACCACAACAATATATTGCAATAAAAATTACTTTGACATAGGAATCGCTTATTTCTGGAATTGTCCACGTAATTCTTTCACACTCCAGTGGACCATGGGTCACAGACACCAAGGTCAGCAGAACTACTGGTGGGACGGAGTACATCAGTTCATTAGAAAGAAGGAGGAAAGGCACAAAGATGGTAAGACTCAGAACTTAGGGGGGAAAGTAAATTCAACCAAAAGTGACGAGAAGATAAATCTTTGTCCAGGACAAATCAGTGAAACAAAACACACACATACATACACATACAAAAAGATAAACAGGCAGAGGGTATCAAACAATAATTCATGAAAACTCTGTATTTAACTTTTTTTTAAGTAAAGAGAGAGGGAATTTAACCTCACAGATCAAAGAAGTGTGCCTGGGGTATAGCTCAGGTGAGAAAGAGAGAGAGAGAGAGAGAGAAATACAAATTAAAACAAGACACCAATATGTCGATCCTCTATTGCCAAATCAACAATTGTAAGTTTCCCAAGTATCTAACGGCCCAGGCTGATGCCGTGTCCTGAGGACGTCCTCCTGGTCATGTGGAACCTGCGATCGTATCTGTGTCCTGGAAGTTAACAACCCATAACTGAATTTTCAAAGAGTATTCAAGACCATTGACCCACTAATTTTGTATCTTAGCATCTAAGGAATGCAATCCTTTTTATATAAAAATAAAACTTAAATTAGTTACTTAGAGTAGTTTAAAAGTTGAGGCAGATTAAATCGTCAATAATATTTGGATGGTGACGTAGATGATAGAGTCACTTAAAACAGTATCACAAGATCCCAGCGATGTGTGCAAAGTATTCACAGAGGCAAATGAAAGTGTGTCAAATTTTTCTCACATGATACTAAGTGAAGAAAAATCAGGAACAAAACTGTGTATATAAGAGAATCCCAACTTTGTACAAATAGAAGTTAAGCAGAATAAAAAAGATAAGAAAGAAATCACCCCAAACGTGAAGCCTGGTTGGGGGTGGCCGCGGTGATCGGGGTGCTCTCCATGCTCATTAGCCAAAGCTTCTTCACTGTGTTGAGAACGACGTGGAGTCAGCTCTACTTTTCAACAGACAATGAAGAAGGAGGATGTGGGTCACCTACTCCACAACGTCACAGCATCAGCAGCACCATGGCCACTCCCCTCCTTCCCCTGCAAGGTCCTGCCCACTCCATGGAGCGCAGAGGGTGTGGCCTTAACCAACACTGCTCCAAGGCCACCAACCCAATAGACCGAAGGACAAGACACTCCCTGACACTAAATCTCCGAACCACAGGAAGCCCCTGGGCTTGGTGCTCAGGGGAACACAAAAAGAAGGCAGACACATCCTTTTCTGCCTGCCCTTAGGGAAAGAAGAATCCAGAACTGTTAAAAGTGGGTGAAACAGAAAAGGACTCCTGGAAAGCAGATTTTTCAAAACCTCAAAGGGGATTGAAATCTTTTCATCTCAAAAGACAGGTTAGCTTTGACAGATGCAATCTCTGCTTGCCCAGGAGAAAGAGGGCCGGCCCTGGGGCTAGGTCTCCCTCCCTCCCTGGCTGACCTGTGCACTGGAAATCAGCTACTGCTCCTGGGGGCTCCGTCTCTCGCCTGTAAGATGGGCGAGGCATGGCTCCCTGCTTAGCTATTAAGCAGTCCTCGGCAGGTGCGGGACCAGCACCCCACTATTAACTCCATCAATAAAACAGCAAGGCGGGGTGTTAGGAATTCTCCTCTCCCTCCTGGATGGTCGCTTGTGGATAAGCAGCCCCACCCTAAGTGGTAATAGTCGGTCCAACTCTCTGCACTCAGGCAAGTCTGGAATTCTCTAATATATCTAATGTGACTTCTGTCAATCCTCAGGCACTTATTGAGCACCTACTACACACAGGAACTGTGCCCCTTACTGGAGACCTTGCCATAGACAAGGCAGCTGTGGGCCTGACCTTCTGGAGTTCACAGTCTCGTGAGAGAGTCGGACCAGAAAGCAGGTGTTTTTCCACAGAGGCTGATATGAGAACCACTGAGCCACACCCCCAGCCCTATTTTGTGTTTTATTTAGAGACAGGGTCTCACTGAGATGCTTAGGGCCTCGCTAAGTTGCTGAGGCTGGCTTTGAACTCAAGATCCTCCTGCCTCAGCCTCCAGGGCTGCTGGGATTACAGGCGTGCGCCACAGTGTCCGGCCTGCTTCACCATTTCCTATCCCATGACTGCACCACTCTGTACCTCAGTTTTCTGGCTCGTGAAGGGTGGACACCAGTGGTTCCCACCCGGGAGCATATTGAGAGGCTAAAAAAGACCCCTGTGTCTTGAGCACTCAGAACCTGCAGATGCCCACCCGCCTGTGGTCAGCACATCACAGGATGTTATCAGGATTGCCACTACACTTAGGGTTAAAATCAGTGTGGACTTTGTGGTCAGGGTCAGGATTACCATAAGAAAGCACTGGGGATCCAAAACCCCCTAATCCAGCCTGGAGATGGGGTGAGGAGGGAAGACATCCTGGAGGAAGCCCCAGGAAGGACTGGGAGCTCCCCTGGGGAATGTGAAGGTGGGAAAATGTCCCAGGAAAGACTCTTTCCTGTATGTGTAAAAGAGACAGCAAGCATGCAGAAGCTTCCAGAAGCCCAGGTGGCTGAGGCACAGCAGGAGCGGAGCTGGCAAAGGAGGCAGCAGGAGGTCGCCAGGGCTTTGGGTAGGCCTGGGGGAGGGGAGGGGTCTGGCTGGAAGCAGGGAGGGACAACTGCCATCATTAGTGGCTGGTCCAAGAGGATGCAAAGAGCAGGAGGCAGCCAGGGAGGGCGGCTGTGGCTCACGTGACCAGGACTTTGGTTTTAAGATCTGTTTTTAACTTCTCGGGTTTCCAGTCTGTCTCCATAACAAGATAATGAAGTTCTTGGAGGCCTGGGACTGTGCTGAGCATCTGTGGATCCCAGGGGCCTGGTACACAGTGGGCGCTCAATGAACGGCTCCTTGACTCAGGCCCCTCCCAGGCCCCAGCCATTCCGCTGGGCTGAGCCCCTGCCAAGCCCTTTACCACGGAAAACCAAACCACAGTGGGTTCCCAGAAATGTGGAAAACATCCCGCAGGAATCCAGGCGTCCCCACGGCCCTCCTGTGCCTGGGAGAGGTGGCAGAGGGGAGCCAGGCTGAGGGAGGCTCAGGACTGCTGGCCACCACTGCCCAGGGGAGCCAAAGTGGCCCACAGGGAATGCTCGAAAGAGGGTCCAGCTCTCAGGAGCACCAAGGAAGGCCAGGACAGGAACGTGAAGGCAGGAAACCCTCCTACTGCCCTGCCCTGCCCAGCCCTGCCCAGTGCACCCACACCCTCACGCCATTTATCCAGTCTGAGAGGCCTGGCGCTGACGCCTGGCCCATTGCCTCCCGTGATCCTCACCTAGCCCTGGGACGTGAGGTGGCTGATGGACTGGAAACAGGCTCAGGGAGGTGGACCCACTTGCCCCAGATCATACAGTCAGTTGGGAGGGATGTGGGATTCGAACCCAGGGTATGTGATGCTAAAGCCCTGGCTTTTAACTAGCAGCTTGAAAGTGTGGAGCCAGTGGCCATGAGGTCAACTCAACAGGCACTCATGTTTTGTTTGGACCTAGCACTGTTTTAAAAAGTGGGAAATTTCACATAAAAATCCAGATTTCCGGCTTCTTTTTAGAAACCAGATCTGGCCCACATTTCTGCAGGGCCACAACTGGCCGGGCTGAGAAGTGGCTGCCCCTTATGTGAGGTCGTGCTTTGCCGCCCACCCCAGCCCACATACCCCTTTGGTGTCCTCTGCCTGGCCCCAGACGGGGTCCAGCGTGGACTCCAACCGTCCTGGACTCCTCTCCTGTGGGGATCCCGGGTCCCCTGCATGCCTCTGCACCCCTCTCTCTCTTCCCTGCGGTAAGTGGAGGATCCTCTAAGTGAGGCCTGTGGCCTGTGGTTTCCTCGCCTCCAGAGCAGGGCTGTGGGAGCGCTTAGGTGACAGGGTGAAGCACAGAAGCCCCGTAGGCTTCCAACTCTGGGAAGGCCCCGCAGACCTCTCCCTGCCCCTCCCTGGGGAACAGAGCAGCTCAGGCCAGGTTTGTAGCCCCGGGGCTGAGCGAGGGGCACCTCTGGGCTCCCCGACCCTCGGGTTGAGCCTCTCCTACAGATAGTCAGTTCCTTCCCATTCCTGTGGCCTCTTCACATTGAATGCACTTCTGCAAAGCCAGTGACTGAGCCCCTTCGTGCCTGGAACCCCAGGGCGCACTCCCATGAGGGACGCGGCTCAGGGACAGCAGGCTCCGACTCGGGCAGGCCTCTTCTCCCTGCCGTCTGCCCGCCTCGCCCTGTGCCCTCATCCTCTCATCCCGGCTCCAGGTTTTCAACACCCTTCACATCCAACAGCTCCCGGATGGACCCCGCCCAGACCTGCCCCTGAGCTGAGGCTGTATTTAACTGTGTCCTCTAGAGATGAGACGGGTATCTCAGACTCAGCGACCCAACATGAGCTCCTAGTCCTCCCCACAAGAGTGCCATCCCTAGCCGTCCCCTCTTGGGTGACGGCAGTTCCAGCCTTCCTGTTGTCCAGGCACAAAATAAGGACGTCACCCTTGATGCTGTCTTCCTCCTGCATGTGGAATTCTGATGACTCTTGTCACCTTCATTATGGTCCCCCGTCCGAACTACCTCCGTCCCTTGCCCAGAGGGCTGCAAGAGTGTCCTGACAGGTCATCACCTGTTGGTGCCCTGATGGTCCACTCTCTGCACAAGACTTGGAGTGACCCGTTTAATCCTGCAGTGTCTTCTCTGCTCAAAACCCCACCATGGCCCCCATCATGCTCAGAGCAGATGTCAGAGGGCTTGTGGTGTCCTACGTGGCCCTCAGCCCTCTCTGAACTCACAGCTCTCCCTGTCCCCTAGAGTCTCAGCAACTCCGCAGCTCCAGGGGAAGACAGGGACTGGCACCCTGTTCTGCCTGGACACCCCGGCTCTGGCCATTCCCACTGCACCTCCAGTCTCCAGCCAGGCCATGGCTTTCCCTGGACCACAGCTTCCTGGTCTGCGAAATGAAGACTCCCCCTCGCCCCGCATTCCACTGGAGGTGGTGGTTACACGCTTTCTAAGTTTGCATTCTACCTCCAGCATTTGATGGCTGACTGGAACTTGGGCAAGAGCTGTGCTCTGGTCCTTTCTGCACCTCTGGTACCTGGCTCTTGATAAACACCAGAGGGCGGATGGATGAATGGGCCGGTATGTGGGTGGGTGAGTGGGTGGGCGGGTAGATGGGCAAGTGGAAGGCGGGTGGATGGATAGAAGGTTGGTGGAGAGATAAGTGCAAGTTGGGTGGGTGGTGGCGGCTGGGTGGCTGGGTGGACGAAGGAACAACTGATGAACGAGTCCCTGTTTAACCCAGAGAGCGGAGGAGAAAAGAGACAGAAGATGCTGCAGAAGAGAGTCGCAGGCCTGAGGACGGCCAAAGCTGGGGACCCTCCCTTACTCCCCAGCTGCTTGATGGTGAGCAGACTCTGGGCCACAGACTCATCTGGAAGGCAAATTGAAACCAAGGAGAGCGCAAGCTTTAGGACCAGAGCGATTCGGGCTCAGACCTCGTCACTGCAGCTCAGCCCCGGTCCTCTCAGGGGCTGGGCAGAGAGCTGGACCCTCTCCTGTGGCCATGGTGAGGACTAAGTGGTGCTGGACTGACGTGTGTTCTCAAGTGCCTGGCACCTAGTAGGTATGCAGAAATGGGGCTGCCTAAACCAGAGAGCAGGGCCTCGGCCAGGTCTGGCACCTCAGAGTGACTCCCCGTCTTGCCTGCCTGAGAAGCTTTGATGCAGGGAGCCAGGGGCCCAGGCCAAATCCTCTGTCTATATCCGCCCATCTCCTGGCCACTGGCTTAGTGGTCCAGCTGGCCCCGCGCCCTGCAGAGAGCACAGGGCAGGCCGGCTGGGCCTGGGTGCAGAGCGGCCTGGCTGCTTCCCTCCCTGACAGGTTCAGAGGGCCGTCTGGAGGGACCAGCCACCTGCCCTGCCCCACCCAGTTTAAGGGGAGGACTTGGCCTCAAGGTCCAGAGCCCCAACTTCTCAGGAAACTCTCACATGAGGAACTTTCCATCCACATTGCAGGAATTTTTTGCAGAAAGGGAAAAAAAAAAAAAAAAACACCCTAAAACCCTTCATCCTTTGGCCTCGGAGAGAATATTCCTTTTATGTGAAATTGGCAGGGAGGAAAATTCAAGATTCCTTCTCCTTCGCCTAATTGATATCAACATGAAATATTCTGGTGTTGTTTTAATAAGACTTTGGTTTTCCAGCAAGAGTCGGGGAAAGAAAGAAAAGAAAAAGAAAAAGGAAAAAAAAGACCTTTCCAGCATATTTTTAGCAAAAATATTTTGCTTGCATCCCCAGCCCCCGCCCTCGCCTGCTCCTGCCCTGGCTTCAAAGGCACAGCAGCGGCGTTCTGGGGTGTAAGCAAGCGGTGGCCCACGCTGGGCAGCCCCCTCCTCCCCGTATGGCAGGCAGACCGGCCAGGGAGTGCCAAGCCAGGAAGATATTTTTTCCAGAAGCAGCATCTGGCTCCTTGGCAGCCGGACAAGCAGCGGTGCTGGCAGCCGGGCTGGCTGGGGTCTGCCGTGTGTTTAGGCTGCTGCTCCTGACTCGCACCCACAGACACCATGTTCTCTCTTCCAGGAGGGGCCCCTCCCACCCTGGGTGGGTGGGGGGACCTCCAAGCACCCGGGGGCTTTGCCCTTTGCCTCCCAACAAGGTTTGATGCTGGAGACGCACCTGGGCTCCGTCGCTTGCCAACGCCACCTAGCAGGTGGTTTAACTACTGAGTCCTCAGTTTCCTCCAGTGGGAAATCCGAGTCATTGCCATCGACATGAACGAAACTGCCTGTCTGCTTGACCTCTGCCTGACTTTCCAACTGAACCTCTTACCCTCTTCCCATCACATGTGAAATCCCCTGAGAGCACAGTCTCCTTTGCTTTTTCAAACCTCCAAAGTCTTCACAACCCCAGGGCCTTTGCATTTGCTGAATGTACTCTCTTTGCCCAATTTTTGAACAGGTGGCTCTTTTTCCCCCTTCAGCTCGCCACTCAAAGGCCACCTCCTTCAAGAGGTGACTTCCCCATCTCAAGCAACCCTTTCCTGACCCGCTGTCACAGTTCTGAAACTTTCCTGCTAAGCACTTACAACAACAGGAATTCTCCGTATTTAGCACTCTTCACTCCTCCACTGTCCCCAGACTGGAAGCTCCATGAAAACCAAGATCTCATCTGTTTTGTTCGTTTTCAGTCCCAGGCACTCCACACAGTACTTGCTGGACAATTTGTGAATGAAGGCAAAGTCTCCCAGTTCCTCTGTAGACTCCTCTTGAGCGTCGAGACCCCTGACCCTCCCTCAGAGAAGACAACATCATCACTGACTGGCCAGCTGTGATGCTGCGGAGCTGGCACACTGTCACCTAGTTGGCATGTCGCCAGCTCTGCCTGCCCTCGTTCTCCTACTCCCACGACTGGTCCCACCCTGTGCCGTGTTAGCTGGAGGCTCAGCCCTGATACAGTGTTGAAGACCAATGCCGCGTCCCTGGTGCCATGCTGGTGTTCTCCATCCATCGCTTCAGGAAACAGGACAGCACTGCAGTGGCGATTGCTAACCCCCATCACAGAGGTGAGAAAGCCGAGATTCTCAAGAACAAAGTCCCTTCTCTGGGCACATTAAGAAGCAGGGGAATTCCCTACGTAGGAATGGAACACTTCCAGAATGAGATTCTTTGCCTTAAAGTCTGTTTTCTGTTGCTGTGACTGAACAACACAGTCAGGGTGATTTACAAAGCATAAAGGTTTATTTAGCTCACTGTTCTGGAGGTTGGAAATCCAAGCCCACCAGCATCTGCTCTGCATCTGGTGGAGGCTTCCTGCTGCAACCCAACATGGCAGAGGGCAAGCATTCCAGAGAGAGCCACTCCCTCGATAAACTGTTAATCCATTAATCTGCGAATAGAAGAATTCATTCACAGGGCAGAACCCTCATGACCTAAAAATCACTTCCCAAAGATCCCACCTTGATACATCATTAACATATGGATTTGGAGATTAATTTCCCAAAAAATGAAATTTAAGGGATTCATGCAAACCATATTAGCATTTGTACCATGCTTTCTAAAATGCCCTCAACATCCATGATGAATCACACTGACAGATTGTGCCGGTGTTAGACAATCAGTCAATTAATGGATGGATAGGTGGATGGATGGATGGGTGGGTGGATGAATGGATGGATGGGTGGGTGGATGGATGGATAGTGGATAGATGGGTGGATGGATGGATAGGTGGATGAATGGATGGATGGATGGATAGGTGGATAGATGAATGGATGAATGGATGGATGGATGGATGGATGGATGGATGGATGGATGGATAGATGGATAGGTGGATGGATAGGTGGATGGATGGATAAATGAAGATAAAAATGAATGAAAGGATTTCACAGCTAGAACATGAATCTTGATATCCCTGGTTAACAAGGACCGCTGTCCTCACTCTGCCTCTACTCTCCATCCCAGGCTTAAATCCCATACATGTCCAGATACCAGCTTCAAGGTATATGGCCTTCCCCAGCACCTGGCCCATTAGAGAAACCAGTGGAACCAACCCGTACAGGTCTCAGTCTCCCCATCCTCATCATCACCCCACAGAGGGACCAGGGTCAGAAATTACAATTACAGACAATGAAATCCATTTCTCCAGTCACAGCCTCTGTGGCTACCCAACTCCACCTCTCCTTGAGACATCAGAATGAGAGCACTAGGGAGCACCCCTGGAGCTGCAGGGAAACAGAGACTCAGAGAGAGGAAGGCACCTGTCAGGGCCACCCAGCCTTGGGGCTCGGGATTGAGCTTGGTCTGGGCAGGAAGAACTTCATACGTGGTTTTGTGCCAAGCAGGTGGGACTCAGCAGCTCCCTGGGATCCTCCACCGTGACTTCGGCCTTGCAGGTCCCTCTTGGCAGATGGCAGGCCTGTGGCCCAGATGCAGCCCCCTGCTGTGGAGCAGCAAGCTAATCAACCTTGACACCCTCTGGCTTCACAGGCAGTCCTGATAAGCTCACCAGACACAGTTAAACACATCTGGAATGGTTTTCCAAACCAAGAAATGAAGTAGACTATTCCTCAGGTTAAGCAGTGGCCCTTGGCTGCTCACGCTCCCACCCTGGTTCCCAGCAGTCCTGCCTGGGTTGTGACCCTCTCCCAGCTACGCATGCTCACTGCTTGGTCCCTTCCACCTGGAGGGCCCTGCCCTGCTTCCCCCTGTGGAATTCTCACTCCTGTGAAGCTCCTCACGCCTTCCTCCTCCCTGGGCCCTCCCTCTCTAGCCCTGCATGCTGCTCCTGGTGGCCTCTTGGGCAGAGCCGGCTCCAGCACTGCTCTGTGAGCCCCATGCAAAGAAACCTTGTCAAATAATCCCGGCGTCCCCACCCTGCCTGGTCACTCCCAGGACCTGCACATCTGGGAGCTGATCACTGAGGTCCTGCCTCCCCAGAGGCTCTCTCTCCTGCAATGGCTGAGTGTGACCAAGGAGACTGATTTATACGAATGTGGTTCTTTTCTTTCTGGACCCTAAATCCTCACTGGCCTGGACTAATGGGTCCCCGGCACCCAACACCAGTTGGCACAGGCTCAGCCTCTTGCAGCTCACATGTGGCTCTCAGTTCAGCAGCCTCCGAGCTCGCCAGGGGGCCACCTCCCCGTCCCTGAGGACAACACAGTGTCCAGCTCAGAAGGAGAGGCCTAGGACAGAAGCCTGCCTCCACCCAGGGTGGAAGGTGGCAGGTGAGGGGAACACAGGTGTGTGACACTATAGTTGGCATGAACTTGAAGGTGTGAGGGCCTGCAGGGGACAGGACGGGCTGGAGGTCTGGCCCACCCTCCCCAATAACCCCCACAACCCAGGGGCCTGCCATCCGCTGTGCCCTAGGCAGAGGCTGCTGCCTGTCCGCCCCCCAGCTCTGCTGCAGGGCAGGTGGGTCTGGAGGCCCTTCCCTCCCCTCCCTTCCCGCCCTGCCCGCGGCCAGCTGTGTGGCAGACATTCCTAGGTCTGCTCATTGATATTCAGGAATGGAACTCCAGCCGCGGTGCCCAGAGCCGGCCCTGGCCTGGGCTCTTCCCCCAGGGCCCAAGGGCCTGCACACCCTAGTCAGCCAGAAAGAGCATCTCAGGCCATGGACGCCCCCAGCGGACTGCTGGGGAAACCGAGGCCTCTGGGGCGGCTCTTGACACGCTCAGAGCCCAGAGATGTGGTGCCCAGGACTCCGACTCCAACTGTGGGGCGCTCCTCCTCCACAGCACCAGCTCCCTGGCCCTCCAGGTGCTTCCCGCCCCACACTGCTCTCCAGAGGCCCCACCCAGGGAGAGGGCAGGAGCCCAGGCCAGCGGCCGCCCCACACGGTCCCAGCGGGAAGAGGAGGCCGGGCCTCAGCCGTTTGCCAAGCCCCCACCTCACACCTCCGGGTTTTTGCAGATGGCCTGTTTTTCCTTGGGGTGTGAAAGAGCCTTCCTCCCCTCCGAGCAGCTGGCTTGGGCCAGCCACACACTCCCAGCTCCTGAGGAGGCCTCTGACCCAGGGGTCATGGGGTGGGCGGGGTGGTGCCCTCCCAGAGCCAGCTGGCAGTGGCCGCAGGGGGCCACCCAGGAGGTGGCAAAAGGAGCCTCCACCCTCCTCCAGCTCACCACCCCCACTGCACGACCGGGGCTTCTGGTCACGCTCGGGGCCCAGCAGCGCTCAGCTGGGGCCCAAGAGTCCTTGGAAAGGACTCAACCCCCGAAGGGCAGCTGCCCCCAGCACATTCCACAGATGGAGACCCCGACTCTCTGCACAGCCTCCCCAGCCCAGCTTCCGCCTCCTCGCCCTCCGGACCCTCTCCTGGTCCCTGGAGGAGCTCCAAACCCAGAACCAGCACGCGCCTCCCACGGGTCCCTGCTCCTCCCATCAGACGGTCCCTGGGAGCTGCCTCTCCTGAGGGTGTGACCCCTTCTTGCCCTCCCAAGGGAGCTGGGCTTCACCCTCAGAGGAAGTAAGTAGGGGTGGCACCCCGGGTTCCCCAGCCAGGTTCCGACCTCCGCTGCAAACGCACCGCTCCCTTGGGGCTCACGCCCTGACTCCATCCGCCTCCTGTCACTCCTCACTCCCTGAGGACTGCCCCCAGCCCACCCGTTGCCATTGCCCCAGGTCACCTTGGTGCCAGCCCAACCAATCCCTGTCCCCTCTGTTGGTACCTCCTTCTCCTCGCCGGACCCTCATCCACCTCAAATCTGGGGTCACAGCCTATCGCAGAGATACACTGACCTGCCCCACCGGGAATTCCCCGCAGCCCTCTCCTGCAGCACCAGCTGGAGGTTCAGGTGCCCGCACACCCTGCACCCAGCACTGGCAACCCCTCTCGCACCCAGAGGCCCAGCCTGCGCTCCAGCCCAGGCCCCACGGCCGCCATCGCCATCGCTGTGCTCTGGCCCCCCTCACTCTCTGCCGCTGGGCCTGCACCTGTCTGAGCCACAGCCTGCCGTTCTACCCCCACGGCGAGCTCAGCGGAAGGAGCTCACCCACAGGGCAGCTGACCCCTGGACCAAAGGTCCACTTAGATGGCACCTCATTCCTGGGCTCCAGAGGGCCGCCTTCCCTCTCCACGGTGGCTCTCCCACCCTTCCTGTCCTCTCCTCAACCCTCCACCATCCCACCCATTCCCATCCTCTGATGGTAGCATGGTCTGGGATTTCATGAAGAAAACAAGACCTCCCCTGGGAGCTGGCACTGCCCACTGCTGCTGTCCTCCCCGAGGAGATGTGGTCAGCTCCAGGCCCCCTTCCTCTCCGCATCAGTCTCGGTCCCACCGCCGCCCTCTCCTGGATCTCTCTTTTCTCCTTCTCCCCTGGGTCTCTCCCGTCCCAGTTCCTGGTCTCCCATCTTAAGACAGAAAGAGAACCCCAGCCTCATTCTGCTTCTCAACCAATTTTCAGAAGGACCACCTGCCTCTGCTCCTCACTTGCCCTTGGTTCCCACCCACTCAGGCACAGCCCCACGCTCCGGGCTGCTCTCGCAGGGACACCAGTGCTGGCCACCACCCACATGTCGGCCTCCCAGCAAGTCTGGCAACCCCTCCCTTCTTCCCATTCCTCTGCTCGCCCTCCTGGATGTCCCCTGCCCCTGGCTGGTCCTCTAATCGCCCTTGGGGCCAGGGTGGCCAAGATCCCAGTTTGCCCAAGACCAAGGAGTCCACTGACCATCTTGTCAGGGCGCCACCTGCCCTGAGCTCTGAGCCCTGAGCCACTGACGGAGGCTCCACAGTCCTGGTGCAAATGTCGCCCCCACCCCGCCCCCAGATGGCCAGGAAACCCATAGGCCAGTGCCTCCCAGAGGCGGGTCTGCGCCCAGCCGGCTGGTCCACGCTGCTCCCTGAGCACTTCCAGAGCGGCCACTGTTTCTTCACCCATGTCCCTGAGGATGGCGGCTGCACAGACCCTGTGGAGAGAAGGGTAGTGGCATGGATCCAGGGCTCCAGCGGGCTGAGCGCCACACCTGGGCCTTAGCGAGGGCACCTGGGAGGCCACTGTGGAGGAGGCACCTGAGGCCCAGAGCGCAGGAAGCTGCCCAGGACGGTGCTGCGAGGACGCTCGGAGCCTGGGGTGAACCCAGCCCAGCTCGCAGCCCCCAGCCTGCTCTCTGCAGCAGGAGGTCTCGCCAGGGGGAGCCTGGCACCCGACTTGGGTTTTGAGCTCAGGTGAAGTTACCTCCCCACCAGGGCAGGAGCAGCGATCCTAGAGCTCAAGCAGCCTCTCTGCTCTCAGAACCCCAGCCAGAGGCGCGTTCCCCAAGAACGGAAGAAGTTCGAGAGGGAGCGGTCAGAACTCCACCTGCCATCAGGGCTCTGGCTGAAGCTCCAGCGCCTTCCCTACCGGGCTCCTGAGCCTCGCGCCAACAGGGCATTGACTTCACGCCTCGAGCTCCTCGCTTTGGAAACCGAGGTGATAACAGCAAAGGTTAAAGGAGATGGCACGGAGAGCTGGTGGCCGGCAGCATTCGGAGCAGGCCAGCACCTGGTGTGTACGGGGCACATGCGGCATTCTGGGCAGCGGCTGGACGCCGGGTACAGAATGGAGAAGCAGACAGGGTGAGGGCTGGGAGAGCAAAACCAGCCCCTGTGACATTTGGGTCACTGCTAGCCAGGCCGCTAAGATCAGCTTGCACTCGGGGTGAAGGGAGCAAGGCAGTCGCCCTCTCCCACCTCTGCCTTTGCAGGCTATTCACTCTGCCGTCCCCTCACCCATGTCTAACTGGAAAACTCCTGCTCAACCAGTAACACCCGACCCAAGTGTTACCCCCTCTATGAAGTCACCTCTGACTCCCATTGAGTAGGATCAGCCTCTTTCCTCTGGCTAAGCCTTGCATTCTGTACACCCTTGGAGTCATTCATTCACTCACAGGTTCAATCAGTCAATCAACGAACATGTGCTCAGTAGCGAGTCCCTGTTGGAGGCACCGAGGTCACTAACAATAGCAAGATGCCAGCATCTGTTGGGTACTTACTGTGAACCAGGCAGTTTTAGAGGCTGTCCGAATATTCGTCACAATAACCCTATGAATTGGAGCAATGCTGGTCTCCATTTCACAGATGGGAACACTGAGGCACAGAGAAGGTAAGTTGCTTACCCAGGTCTCACAACTGGCACGTGGGGAAGCCAGGGTGCTGCCCGTGCTCTCCCCCCCTCCTGCCACACACACCTGCCTGGGGGCTGGACGAGTCAGGACTGCCCTGGAGTCCCTCTCAGCCACCTCATTTCCTATTCTAGGGCATCCCACCAGCCCGGCTTGCCTGGGACCGGGAGTTTCCTGGGATAAGAGCCATCCAGGGTGAATGGGAAATTTCCGGGCAAAGCAGGACAAGCTGGCCACTGGTCTTCCCTTGCGAAGGTGGAGGAATCCGATCCGCACCTACAGCTCTCAAATCCACACCTGCCCTCCCAGGCAGCCCCCAAAGGGAAGAAAGCAGCTGAGTCCAGCCGGATCCTGACAAAAGGCAGGGAAGCCCCTCCTGGTGGGGGTGCCAGTGACCTGCCCCCTCCCCTGTCCCCAAGGCCTGCTGGGTACAGAAACAGGGGCCAGGAAGGCCACCTCAGAGCAGGGGCCAGGCGGCTCATTCCCAGAGCCAGTCCCCATCAGCACCAGGGGAGGCTCCCGCCAGCCCTCCCCTCCTTCAGCCAAGGGAGGAGCCGACCACTGCCTTGCCCAGTTCAGCCAGGAATCAGAGGACCCGTCCTGCTTGGTCCCCTTCTGGGGTGAGGAAGGGAGGGGCCTCTGCCTGGTTAAAATCACTACCCCCCCACCTGCAGCTCCTTCTGCCAGCCTCCCCGATGGCCCTCCAGACCCTCGACACCCTCCTCCCCTGCAGAATGGGAGGGAGATGATTCCTTGGCACTGAGGAGAAATAAGAACAGGGTGAGCAGCACTGAGCCCCGAAACAGAAAGCCTGCAGCCCACGGCAGGGACGCAGGCCATCAGGGCGCACCTTCGACCAGGCAGGTGCCCCACCCCGCAGGCCACAAGCCTTCGCCCCCTCTCCCTCTCCCATGTGGTGGATCACCCCCAAGGGCCGTGGGCATCTCTCCACCTCCTACCCCTCCCTGGCTGGAGCATTTCTGTGACCCAAGACCTTGCAGGAGGTTTGCAGCCCTCACCCTCCAGCCACAGTCATGGAGGGGTCTCCCCACCCCCTGAAATCGACCTTGCACCTTCCCTCTGGACCCCTCTCTCTCCCGGCTCCCTCCTGCCTCTGGCCACCCTCTCCCAGCTTCCTCGCCTGATAACTGTCCATCCCACCACCCCCTAAATAGTGAAGAGACTCATTCCCCGACAAGGACTCCTGCATCTGAACTAATCCCTGGGCGGGGGGGTGATGATCTGAGCAGTCTCGCCTTTCTTAATACAGTTTCTGAATACTGATGATTTCCAAAAAGAATAGAAGTCCCCCCTGAAAGAAGAGGCTCCCAAATTACATCTTCAGTCCAGACCTCCTCTAGAAAGGCTGTTTCCATAGATCCTCAACACCCCCATTAACATCTTCAACACCCACCCCAAGATCCTCAACAC
>JAJEJO010001969.1:164452-267269 GCA_020662805.1 Glaucomys volans
CATCCATCCATCCATCCATCATCCACCCACCCACCCATCTATCCACCAACCCACTCAACCACCCATTCACCCATCCATTCATCCATCCATCCGTCTATCCATCATTCACCCACCCACCCATCTATTCATCCAACCACTCAACCACCCATCCACCCATCAACCCATCTATTCATCCAACCACTCAACCACCCATCCACCCACCCACCCATCTATTCATCCAACCATCCATCCATCCATCTATCCATCCATCCACCTACCCATCCATTCACACACATAATAAACCACATACCAATCAATTCAGCCGTCCAGCCATCGCATTCCATACATACAAAAATGCACAGATACTGTGGTGGCTGATTTCATCTGTCAATTTGACTAGGTCACATTACCCAAATGCTTGGTCCAACTCCAGTCCAGATGTTGCTGTGAAGGTTCAGGGGCGTTCATTTTTGTTTTAGAAAAGATTCACATTTGAGCAGTAGCTGTGGAGTAAAGTTGAGCCCTCCCTCATGTCGGTGGGTCTCGTCCAATCAGCTGAAGGTCTTAAGAGAAAAAAGACTGAGGTTCTCCATGGAAGAAAAAATTCTCCAGATAGTCTTCATTGTCCAACGGTGTCAGTTCTTCCCTGGAGCCCTGCTGCCATTCTGCCCTGTGGATTCTGGTCTTGCCAGCCTCCATAAGCTTGTGAGCCAATTCGTTAAAAACAATCTACAAATCTCTATGCATCTCTGTTTCTATGCCGGCAACCTACTGTTTTGAGTATGTGGAGAACCCTGAGTAACACACAGGTATAGGCCACAACCACCCACTTAGCAAAGCATCTACTCCATTCACCTGTCTTTAAGCTTTTTGAGGACTTTCATTTGGTTCCCTAGGATGTCACGAGTGTGAGCATAACAGAGCTGATTTCCTCAACGTCCTTGAGTCATGCTGGTACTTCAGGGAGCTTCACAGTGCTTGCCCTGACTTCCTGTGCTCCCTGCAACCCTGCGGGCATGGGTTTGAGAAGCATGCCTGGTGATGAGAACTGACAGTGAGCCAGGCAGTGAAACGAGCCCGCTGTGTTCCTAGGAGGAAGCCCGGGGTAGCGGAGGTGGCAGAGGTCTCTGGACCTGGGAGGGGTTTTCACAGAAACACTGGCAGGAAGCAACTGAGAGAAGGCGATGGAGACACACAGGACCCTGTGGCCCCGCTGGAGCGAAGGCCCTGTGGAGGAGCCAGAGCCGGAGCACGGGGAGGGCGGAGGAAGGGAAGAGGTGGGCAGCTCTCAGAGGCTCCACAGGGACCAAGCAGGTGAGGAGACCTGAGAGGCCAGAGTCATGGATCAGAGCTGAGGGTGGGCAACAGCCCCACGTGAGCCGTGGGTCTCACGGCCACCCACAGACTCCCGCACGGAGCAGTGAGGGGACCCCACTTCCTGGGTCCTGCACTCCCTCTGCTGGGAGCTCCTGGGGAGAGTTGGGCCCCAATAAGGGGTCCCCAAGCAGCTCCCTCTCTCTCTGGGGCTCATGGAGGGTTCCCAGGAACACAGCAGCCCCATGGAGTTCCTGACAGATGGAAACGGGGCCATCCTGCGCTCCAGCCAAGGGGTGGGCCCCGCAGCTCCAGCTGGAAACCCCATTTGGGGGCCGCGGGGGGTGTTGAACTGCTCCCTGGGTGGCTCGCTGGGCCGCTCCCGCACGAACTGTTGTCTCTGCCATAAATCCCCGGCCATGACGTCCCTTCCCCCCTGACCCTTGGTTGGTGTGAGGGACTGAGGGCAGGGCAGGGCAGGGTGATGACCTCCTGACTCTAGGGCCACTGGCCTCCCAGGCCACCATATTATTCCTTTCAAGGTTTCTCAAGTCAGGGCCCCAACATTGAGAGTCACCGCCCTGGCCTGCAGTCAGGGCCTGGCTCCAAACCCAAGGACCCTGTTCCCGGGGGTAAAAGAAAAGGGAGAGTTTAGTGGCCAGGCAGGGAGAACCCTCACGTGCCCTCGCCGCATTTGATCTCTCCGAGCCTCAGGGTACTTACTTGCAGAACTGGGATCATCATGAGACCCACCTCCAGGGCTGTGTGACTAAAGAAGCCTCCTAACAAGGTCCCGCCGGCCACACAGAGTGGGGATGAGAACCGGGCGGGCCTCTGACAGAAAGACCTGTGCGTCCCTCTCACAAATGCTTAAAGCATGCTGAGTGGGTCAGACGACACTGTGACAACAAGGGAAATGTGATAAAAGAGATTCTATGAGCTGGAGATGGGTGCACACACCTGTGAATCCAGCTGCTCGAGAAGCTGAGGCGGAAGGGTCACAGGTTCAAAGCCAGCCTGGGCAACTAAGTGAGAACTTGTCTCAAAAAATAGTGATAACATGGGCTGGGACGTGGCTCAGTGGTTAAGTGCCATGGGCTCCATCCCCAGGACAAAAAAAGAAAAAAAAAAAAGCATACACTGAAGGCTTGGTGGATCTGCATAAGTCCCTTGGGGACTGAGGCACTCCCAGCTGCCCTAGTGTCACCTGATGGTGGCACCTAGCTGAGTCCCTCTCCAGGAATTGCCCTCAGTCAAAACGAGCTGCGTCCCTCCAGGCTCTGCTCCTTCCTGGGGACAGTGACCCCGTGGGGCTGCAGAGGCCATGTCTGCACCCTGCTCTCCCCAGCCTGCAGCCCCGAGACCTTTCCAGCTGGCAGGACAGCCTTCTGCAGGTGGGAGGGACGGTGTCTCCGGCATAGCTCTTCCCAGTCAGGACGGGCTGAGCAAAGTGTGTGCCATGACAGAGCAGAATCGATGACCGTGGCTGAGTGTCATGCCCGCGTTGGAAATAGACAACAAAAGGCGACAGTGAAAAGCAGCAATTGAAGGGGACGTGCAGAACCAGGCGCTCTCCCTGCGACAGAAGAGCCGCCCTCTCCCGAGCTCCAGGCCCGAGCTCTGTATGACTGGCTGCAGAGAAGGCTGGCTCCTAACGCCAACCCGCCAGCTCGGCCACCCGGACCCTGCAGACTGGTTTGGGGACATCTGGATCAACACACTTAAAACTCTTCAGTCCCTGGATTCCCGGGGACGTGCCCACTGCCCCTTATAGAGGGGCGCATTCCCCTCCTGTCTGAAGAAGATGCAGAGCCCGCACTTTGAAGGGCGGGACCCCCTCACTCAGAGTCTACCTCATCTCCTTCCTGGCCGCCAGAGTCACAGGGAGGGTTCCCTGCACCACCCAGCCCGAGAGGCGCCGGGAGGGACCCCACACACTCAGGCAAGCTGCTCCCGATGCCACTGCCATGTGGTGCATGGTCCCCTGGCTGCAGCACACTGACACACGCCACGTGTTGACATGGGGCCACTGAGTCGCCAGATGACACATTTCCCCATGTTGTGGACAAGGACCAGAAAGAGCTTGTGTCCCTGTGCTGTTGGCACTTCCCCAGGGCTCAGTCAATCCCCCACCTCTGCCGCAATACAGGGCACCCCAACCCTGCACAGAGCACCCCGCAGCCCGTTATGTTAAAAAGCATTCATTTAATTACTTTAGTTAATTAAATAACAAGTGGCAAGTATGGCGGAGACCTTAGGGAGACCCACGCTTTTCGGAGCGTAGGATGAACACCGCGTCTCCAGAGACCCACCACGGCAGGGATGTTTTTAGGGGTCTGCAGTCTGGGGCGTGCTGAGTCAACCCACTAAAGTGGAAAGGAGCTCACTACGCCTCTCAGCGCCACGCCGAAGAAGGAGGCAAGGCCCGGTGGGGCTGGTGGGCTCTGGGGTGGCTGCTCCACACGGGGGGAACTGGGGCTCTGGGGTGGATGCTCCACACAGGGGAACTGGGGGTTCTGGGGTGGCGTGCTCCACATGGGGAACCCTGTCCCGACCCATTCAGGAACTAACGTGGAAGCTGTCACGGGTGAGTGGGGCCCCCTGGTGCAAAGGCTGGGCCAGCTGCTGGCTGAGTGCCACAGCTCTGCCCTGGGGCCGCAGGGCCCAGCGGGTGCCATGCCACCAGAAGGATCAGCAGAGGAGAGGGACACCGCAAGCGTGCTCCAGGAAGCCCAGAACGCAATCCAAACATGGACACTGAGGTCCAGAGCCAGGACATGCCACTCCAGCAGAGAATGGCCCCTGTTTTAAACAGCTGCCGGCGTGCTCCAGGGTCGTGGTGAAGCAGGGCCCCAACAGGCCTTCCAGAGACTCCGGGGACAGAACGGCGCAGCAGGAACTGGGCTCTTCAGAGTCACCAAGTCATAAGGTCGGAGGTCCCAGCAAGAAACCCCACATCCAGACTTAGCAGAGGGCAAAGGGCAGCACAGGAAGCAGACCCCACCCCTGCCACCTCTAGTGTCACCACCCCTACCTGAGCTTGCATCATGGGCAGTCCTGGAGCTGCCCAAGGCACCGCAACGGGAAGAGCTGGAGAGAGCGAGAGGCAGAGACGACAGGCGGGCAGGGAAGTAGCCATCTGGATGTGTCACCTCCACCATCATTGGCTACGCCGATCGGCCTTCAGCAGAGGAGGGAGCCACAGGGCTCCACAGAGAGCCCCTCGACCACCACTCCGGTCCTCGCAGCCCTGCGGCCCAGGAAGCTCCTCTGCTCCCTGCTCTGGAAGACACCAGCCTGCTGCGGTCACCCAGCCTCAGCAGCCCCCTCGGGTCCCTTACCCAGCAGCCTCCAGGGAGGGGCTTTCCAAAGCACAGCCCTGAACACCGGCCACCACGACCCCGTGCTGTTAAGAGGGAAACCCAGTCCCCCGCAAGACTGCAGTTGACCAGGACCTCGAACCTGTCACTGTCACCTCTACCACTCAGCCCTGCTCCACCCCAACACACCTCCACACACATACACACTCACAAGCACACACCACACACATACTCACAAGCACACACACACACTCACAAGCACACACCACATACATACACACATACAGGCGCGCGCACACATATACACACATACACATGCACACACACACACACTCACATATCACTCACAATCACACACACAATACACTCACATACACACACCACACACACACACACACACACCACCTGCTCCCTGGGCTCCAGCCACTCTGAACTTCCTTGTTTCCAGAATACACCAAGCCTCACTTTTCTCCCGTCTGAGCCTCAGCACCTGCGGGTCTTTGGGCTGAAACACTCTTCCCCACCACACCCAGCTAACTTCTGTCCCTCCAGGAAGCTTACCCACGGACACATGGGCTAAGTGACCCCCATCTGCTCTGCAGCCTCCAGCTCCCTGTGCCCTTCCCTCTGAACGGCTGTGAGGACCCGCACTGTGAACTGCTCTGTTAGACTTTGAAACACACCAACGGCTGTGTTAGTGGAGGGTCTCCAGAGAAACAGGACCAACAGGACCTGCAGATACAGGGAGTTATCGTGAGGGCTGAGTCACGTGGCTGTGAGGTGGAGAGGCCCCTCAGTCTGCCATCGGCACGCGGAGGCCCAGGAGAACCAGGGTTGTGGTTCTCAAACCCAAAGGCCTGAGGGGAACCAATGGGGTTAGCCCGAGTCCAGGGTCTGAGAAACAAGGGGGCCAGTACCGTAAGTCCTGGTCCAAGGCAAAGGCCAAGGACAAAGGGCACTGCTGTCTGAGGGCAGGAGAAGAAGGACCCCAGGTCCAGGAGAGACAGCAGAATTCACCCTCCTCCGCCATTTTGTTCTATTCAGACTCATGGGCTGAGGCCCACCCACCGTGGGGAAGGAGTATTCCTCCCTCCGTCTACTGATTCAGATGTCACTCTCCTCCAGACAGACACGGGCACAGCCAGGAATACCGTTTCACCAGCTACCTGGTCAGCTCTTAGCCCAGTCAACTTTACATAGAGTAGATGAACGATCGAGAACTTCTGCCCCAAATTCAGCCAAAATCTGCTCTTTGATTTCATCCTTGGCCTGGACTTTGGAAAGCAAATAGCCAACGGCAACTTCACGGTCATTTCTGGCACAGTATCTGGTTGCGTGGCCACTGGGTTTCCCATCAGGACACACTGCTCCGGCTGATTCCCGTATCCGAACAGTTACCTTTAACCATCTAACTATCCTTTCAAGCAAGCTTGTGTTTTGTGAGCAGCCCTGGAGGATGAGCACGGTGTCTTTCTCTGGGGCCTCTGCCTGCCATGCACTGTAACAAGATGTCTCCCTCCAGGGCAACTCTGCGGACCCCTGCCTACCCTAAAGGATTCGGTGCCCTTGGCTCAGGGTCCCTTGCTTAGACACAGACCCTCTGCATGTGCCTCCTCCTGGATCCCTCCACATCACCCCCTCAGTGAAGGTCACCTGTCTGCTGTGCTGTGACACTGCCCTTTGTCCCTGACCCAGGACCTGTGTCTTCTGCCAGTGCCCCTGAAGTGCCCAGGCTGGCTTGTTAGGGTGAAAATCCCCAACCCTCCACAGCCCTTGGTAACAGGCTATTTGAATGTGAAGACAGAGCATGCTCAGGTCCGGCTCCATGGGAAACTGGCTCCAAGACTGGAGGACCCATCTAGGGGACTCAGACAGCAGAGGTGACCCCTCGGCTACCTCTCCTGGTCTGGGGATGGAGGTGGGGACAAAGAAGCGGATGGGGGGGTTTCCAGAGGCAGCCCCCTGACCTGGCATTTCCCTTCCCAGTCTGCACACTCTCTCTCCCAAGAGGACTGCGGTTAGATCCCGCTGAACAGGAGCACTGAGGCTGGGGACTTGACAATGAAGAGGCATGGGGGGACCCAGCAGAGGTGGGGTGCTCCCCAGGGTCAGGCACCAGCCTCCTGCAGGGCTGAGGCCTTAATCTTCATGCAAACAACTATTTGCAGCCAGGTCTCAAGACACAGGGGGAAGCCTGCTCTGGATTCACAGAGCAGACCTCTATGTGAGGGTTGGGCAGCCGAGGTGACCAGTTCACTTTGATTTCAGATAACAATGAATAGGGTGTTGCTAAAATATAGGGTTCCCATTTAACTTTGATTTCAGATCGACAATGCATAAGATTTTAGTGTAAGTTTATCCCATGCAACATTTGGGATATACTTACACAAAAAATTTTTATTTGTTATTTATCTGACATTGAAATTTACCTGATGCCCGATGTTTTTATTTGCTAAATCTGGCAATCCTGCAAGTGTGTGCAGTCCCACTCGAAGAGAACGTTGAAAGTCTAAACCCAGCAAGCTGGAGCACAACTGTAATCCCAATGGCTCCGGAGGCTGAGGAAGGAGGATGGCAAGTTGGAGACCAGCCTCAGTAACTTATTGAGAAACTATCTCAAGATAAAACACAAAAAGGGATGGGGACACAGGCCAGTGATAGTGCACCCCCGGGTTCAATCCCCAGTACCAAAGGAAAAAAGAAGAAAGGGAAATCTACATCTGCACTTCGTGATTGTAGCGCCAGGACCAAATGGAACGGTCCTCGAAGGTCCTACTACTACCCACGAAAGCCTTGGAACCAGAGCAGAAAAGCCACCTTTCAGGCCCATGGATCGCGGTCCACACGCAGCGTCTGAGCCCAGGAGGTTCTTGGTTTCATTCGTGTGCAATTTCTTAATGGATTTTATTCCCCCTTCATACACTTCAGCACCAGTTGCATGACTTGGCCGAGTTCTTGAACCTTTCCTGAGACTTAGTTTCCCCGTCCGAGGTGTGGTGATACCCCTGTCACCTCTGCAGAGACTTGGGGTGTCAATCAAATGAGCCAGTGTATGCTGAGAGCCTAGCGCTGTGCCTGGCAACGGTGCTCGCAGGGGCTGTCACACAGCCAGTGACACCCCAGCTTCCCAGGCGTTCCTCCTTGAAACCTCAGAACAGCTCCAGGCGGGTCTGAGGAGCCCCATTTCAAAGATCAGCTAAACTGAGGCTCTAAGAGGGGATATCACTCCCAAGGAAGGAACAGAAGGGATGGGACCTGGACAGGCAACTGGCTGCTGTGCAGTCGGCCTCCCGCAGGGCTGGACCCCCAGCACCCAGCCAGGCCTTCAAGTGCAGACGCCATCAGCAGAGCAAGCTCCCAGCTGCCGGGCAGGGGACGCTGACCTGAAGGACAGGTGGGTTTTTACCTGGTTAGGGACATTACTGGAGGCAGCTGGTTCCCAGAACGGCCACTGGATGGGAACCCCTGGGGCAGAGGAAGAACTGCCCTCCCCTCCAAATACCTAACCCTGAGCCAGAGGCCGCCCCACCTGCCACTCCTGCTTAGACAGCAGCACCCTTGGGCCAGGGGCTCCGAGGCTCTCAGGCTCCAGCTTCCCCCAGACACCCTGTGACACATTTCCAGTTCTTGCCTGTCCCCGCAGTCCCCCCGCCAAGTGCGAGGCTCGCGCATCACCAGCCAATGGGTGCGTGATGATTCGCCTGGTGCCCGTCGTCCCCGCTGAGCTCGCACAGGCCCGGCCTGTCCCCTCTCCACACTGGACTTTTTCTTACAATGATGCGCCTGGTCTGGATGCCCTGGCTCGGTGGCGGGCAGGCGGAGCCCCACCTCAACAGCAAAGCGGAGCGGGGCCGCCCTCGGGTGGGGTTGGGCAGCCTGCGTGAGGGGAAGCGGGATGGAGAGGAAGGGAGAGCGGGCCTGGGCTGTCTGCCCGGCAGCCCCCCGCCTCTGCTAAGGCAGCCTTGGCCCCTCTGCCCCCGGCTCAGAAGTACAGTGGGCAATGGCCAGACCCAGAGCTGGACAGCCCTGGCCAAGCCCCAGCTTGCCCGCCCGGCACAGGTGGCCTCAGGCAGCCACTAGGCCTGCAGGTCTCAGTTCTGCCCACCAAGTGGGGAGCGGAAACACACCACCCGCTGCTACCGGGGTCTAAAAAGTCACCTCAGAGCTGACGCGGCACCCAGGAGGGCCACACATGCCTGTGGATGTGCCCGTCTCCAGCCTGCCTCGGCCCCCAGGGCTGGCTCGGTGCAGGGCGGGCACTGGCAGGAACAAGACCAGGCTGGAGGCAGCCCAGGCGCTGCCGAGGGCTCCGGGGCCAAACACAGCTCAGCTGATCAGCACTGCGGCCTGCAGACACCCGCATCGCCGGCCAGAGCACCGCCACCAGCCGCTCACGCCCCTGGCCACACCACCTGCTGCCCCTGCAACTGGGATGGGCCCAGCTCCCCGGGCACAGGGCAGGCTGGCATGTTTCCTAGCTGAGCCCTGGGGGTCTGGCCAAGCCCTGTCCTCACAGTGAGGCCTGGGGACAGCCGGCTGGCCTGTGCCGAGGGAGAGAGGGCAGCCCACCGTGCCCTGCCCTTGGCCAAGCTGACCAGAGCCTGGCCTGACAGGTGCTGCTTGGTGCAAACAGGCCAGGGTGGGACCCCAGGCTGTCACTCGGTGGCGCCTGGCAGAGTGGAAGGTGGACGGACCAGCTTCAGGGCCCGCCTCAGCCCCATGCTGGACACCATGATGCTGGCTGGAAGAGCCACACACCCAGCACCCCAAGTGAGCCACCTGCCGAGGCTGTGTGGGCAGGCTGGGGTGGCCCAGTGGACCAGGATGGGTGACCGAGGGCCAAATCTACCACAGCAGGAGGCCTGCAGGCAAAGACCACTTGCTCAGGGTGTCGACAGGGTCCCCAAAGAAACATGTGTGTGCATGAGCCCTGCCCATCCTGCCATCTGAGCCTGGGGTCACCTTCAGCACGATCCTCTGACCTTCCATCCGGGCATTCAGCAGACGCGGGGGGGGGGGGGGGGGGTGTCCAGGTGTGTGCCACGCCTGCCCCAGGGGTGCCCCCGCCTCTCCGCCGTTCTTGCCCCACACACAGCACACACTTCATTCATTCAGTGAACACTTGCTAAATCATTCCACGGGCTAAACGTTGGTTTTGTGGATTTTCCTTTTTTCCGCAAAGGATCAAGATTCACATTTCCTGCCTTCGCCAAAGTCCCTCCCACGGGGAGCCTGTTTCGGAGTTCGGATCAGCTCACCGCCATGGGCTGTGTAAATTCAGGTGGCCTTAGTCTGTTTGTGTTGCAAGACGCCTGAGGCTGGGCACGTTATTTTAAAAAAAGGTTTCCTCGGCTCACAGTTACAGAGGCTCGAGGCCATGGTGCCAGTCTCTGCTTGGCTGTGGGGAGGGCCTCACGGCAGAGGGCAGCCCCATGCTGGTGTGGCCAGCAGCCTGCAGAAGAGGGACTCAGGGAGGTGCCAGGTGTACTTACAAACACCCATTCTTGCAGGAACTGCTTCAGTCCCACTGGCTGCCCACTCCATGAGGCCAGCATTGACCCTTTCAGAGAATGGACAGTCCCAGTCATTTCCTCCCTATGGGGACAAAGCATACCCAAGCCACAGCAGCAGGGTGACAGCACCCACCTCGTGGAGTCCTAGAGTCCTAGAGTGCAGGACGTGACACTCAGGAAACACTCCTTAAGCCCCCCATGGAGATGTCTGCCCCATGGAGAAGCAGTAGAACAGCGCTGGGGTGACTTGCTGTGTGGCCTCAAGCAGGCTACTCAACCTCTCTGATGGGCTCCATTAGCATTTCCCAAACCTAGCACCTCAAGTCCTGCTGTTGGCAGACCAGCCGATTCCTGCATCGGAGGATGTGGCAGAAGGTGCCCGGCCCTGGTTGCTGCCTCAATGGGGCCCCGTTCCTGCCCTGGGACCCCAGAGGTCCTGGCCGTGCTCTGGAGGCCCTTAGCAGTAATTTTTGGAGTCGGATGTCAATCACCGATTTGACTTTTTACCTGGATTATTGTTCTTTTTATATTTTCTAAGGAAAGTTCACCGAGTGTAGGACTCCGTGCTTTCTGCAGAGGAACGCCCCCCACACACATCTGCCCTGACGAAACGCTCAGAGGTCGTGGTGTCTACCCCGCGGCGCTGGTGGCTGGAGGCACAGGCTGTGCGTGACGCAGAATGCTCTGGTGGTGGCAGCAGGGCGTGGCTGAGTCCTGGCCCCAGGCCCTTACCACGTGAGGGGCTTCCGGTTCTCCTCTCGGTGGGTCTGCCTAGTTCTCTGGCTGAGCACAAGGAGAGATTCACCTTTTTTTTTTTTAATTTGGTAAAATACACGTGACGTTTACTCCTTCGACCATTTGGAGTTTGAATTCAGTAGCGTGAAGTAATTTGCAATTGTGCGACCAACTTCCTGAACGTTTCCTCTTGCAAAACTGAATCTCAAGCCATTAAACAATTCCTGGTCTCTCCTCCCCAGCATCCTGGGACCACCCCCCCATCCTCCTTTGTGTGTCTATAAACTTGAGTATCTACGGTGCCTCTTAAGTGGAATCACGCGGTGTCTGTCTTTAGCATAACATCTTCAAGGCCCATCCCTGTGGTAGCAAGCATCAGAATTTCCTCCCTGTTCATGGCTGAGTAATACTCCATTGCGTGTCTACACCATATTCTGTTTCTGTCTCTACCAATGGTTGTGGGTTGTGGCCAGCGTTGGGCTATTGTGGACAACGTTGCTGTAGCCATGGGTGTGCTGTGTCTGTGCCTTCCTCGTTTTCAATCTTTGGGGAACCTACCCAGAAGCAGAATTGCTGGATCATATGGCGACTGCACTATTTACTTTTTTGAGGACCCAACATTCCGTTTTCCAGGGCAGCTACATCGTGCACGCACGTGCCCCCGACACACAGGTCCTCGTTCCTGCACACCCTCACCAGTGCTATTTCCTGGAAGTTTCTCGGGTTTGGTTTGTTTCCTTGGCTAAGGGGTGTGAGGTGCTCGCTCCGGTGGCTCTGATCTGCATGTCCCTGATAGTCGGCGATGTGGCTCAAAGGTCCACTTTTGACCCATGAAACCAATGGAGGGTTCTCCACCCGCTGTGTCCCTTGGACCAGAGCTGGTTGTGCGATTGCACTTATTCGTGCCCTCGGTTGCTATGCCTCAGATGCCCTGCTGAGCTTCTGACTGGTGTTCAGAAGAAGCTCAACTCCGCGGCCCTGATGCTGAGAGAAACCCGCTGTGGAGAGGCGTCTAAACGGGATGCGAAGAAGAATCCAAATGGAGACTGAACACGTGAAAAAATTCTTCCCTTCACTGGTCATCACAAAACCATATATAAACGTGACGAGGACTCTTTGTTTGTGCCTCGCCTTTTGGGAAAGACCTAAAAGGCTGACCCAGGCACCGATGCCAGCTCCAAAACTTATCAGCTGTGCAAACTTATGCATGTCACTCACCCTCTCTGAGCCTCTATTTATTCATCTGCATAAAGCAGGTAAAGCACAGGAGCATCACCTTCCAGGGATGAGTCAGGATTCAGTGTGGTTGTGCCCAGCCTGGACCCGGGCCCCCCTGAGTGCTCGGCACACGTGTTTGGGTCTTGTGCCCCAGGCCCAGGGGGACCACCCAACAATATCCTCCCAACGTGGGGAGTTTCTCGTACACCCTGGCTGCATTCAACAACCCAGCATCACAGCCCAAACCTGAAAACTTCAGAGATTTGACTCCTACAATGGAATAGGGTGGCCCCCAGCCAGGACCTGAACCGATTCACTCCATTTCACCCAAAGAGAGCCTCTCGGGACTGGGCTGGCTCACCCTCATCCTCCCAAGCTGGACAAGCTGCCATGAGACCTGATGCCACCCAGGACCAGCCGCTGCCCCGCGTGTTGCCCAGGAGGGCTACAGGTCTGCCCCTGGCAGTGTTAAGGTGGGGGCTTGTTTGGGGTCTTGGGGAAGACGGAGAGAGACTGGGGGGCCCAAATGTGTCCCCAACCCACCCCTTGTCTGCCACTGCCTTCCACACCCATGTGTCCCAGAGTCTCCAGTCAGGGCCCAGTCTCCCCACCAGGGCTGAGTCCCAGGACTAGGACCAAAGTGTCTACCTTGATCACCAGGCCTGGACCCAGAGGGGACCTTGCCCTCAGCAGGAAGCCAGTGGGCAGAAGTGTGAGCAGCCCGAGGCTGGGCGGGCGCCTGGGCTCCTCTCCTCTGCCCCTGACCAGTCCTGGCCCTCTGCGGCCTGGAGGAGTGCATCGGCTCAGGCCTTCTCAAAGCAGGGCCGGCTCCGTGCCCCCGCCCACTCCCATCCCCTTCATTCCTTAAATGTCAGGATCCTGGCTAGACGCAGCTAAAGGATGAGAGGTGCGCAGTGCAAAAGCCAAGAGTCCTAGGCGAAGGGCCCGGTGCCAAAGAGCAGGCCTGGGCAAGAGGTCACCTGGCCCAGCCTCCGATCCCCCATCTAAAAACTGGAGATGCTGCAAGGACACATCCCCGTGAGGCCGCCCCAAGTGCAGCGAGCCTGAATCCCAGGGCTCACACCGTGGAGCCCACCAACTGCAGATCAGCAGTGGGCAGGGCAGGCAAGGAGTGCGCTGTGCCGCTGCATGGCTGGAGGGCGTGTCCTGCCCTCCCTGAGCAGCACCGGCCACAGTGCACCCAGCCCTCCCGCCGTCAGGGATCCTGAGCCTCCACGAGCTGTGCTGGGGCCCCCACATGAATGGCGCGCTGTCCACACACACTGGGCTGTCCTGTATAAAGAACCCCAGCACCAGCGGCCTGGAGATGGGGGTCCTGAGCCAGCCCCCTGCGAACACAGACGCTCCTGGATGAGGCTCTGTCCCCACATCTGGTACTGCCCGTGGCACACCAGGAGTGTCCCCTGACTGTGGCCCCGAGCTGTAACTACTGAAGGAACCTGCCACGTGCGGACGCCTGTCACCTTTCGCCTCGGTGGTCTCCGATCGTGGGAGTCCTAGCACCCCAGCCACCCACCCGATGAGTGACCTGGGATCTCTGGGTGCTCAGCTCCAGGCCTGGGATCAACCCTGGATGAACGTGGTGTCACCAACCAGCTGGGTGACCTTGGGTAAGTCATTTCACCTCTCCAGACCCGTTTCATCATGCCAAGTGGGAATGATGGTGCGATTGGCGGCCTGGGGTGTGCAGGACTAGACCAGCACCCAACAAACAAGAAATGCTCAAAAACTCGGCTTCTGAGTTTAGTTGGGGTGAGCGTTTTTTGGTTTTTCAATCACGTTGGGGGGCAGGCGCCCTCTAGTGGTGGAGCCCTGCGGGGTGGGTGCTGCCCCCCTCAGCCTGGGGGGAGGAGGGTAGCAAAGCCAGAGGTGGGCTCAGCTCTTGGAGGGGATCTTACTGGGACTGTGGGCGAGTTCCAATGCGAGGTCACCGTGGCTGAACCCAGGACCAGTGATCCGTGCACGGGTTTGGCCAGAATAGAAAGTTCTGGCTTAGACTCCAATGAGCTCTGCGGAGAAGGAACAGAGACGGCTGCAGAGGGGGAGAGAGACCAGCTTGGCAACACCGGGAAGCTCCCACTCTCCCATCTCCCACAGGGAGACACGCCCTCTCCTCCATCCTCCTGTTCCATTCACCATGAGAAAACCGAGGCCCCTTGAGTGAAGGGACTCTCCTGAGGCCACACAGGACACCCGGGGCAGAAGGCAGACCAGACGTGTCCAGCGTGCTCTGCCTTCCACTGCGAAGTCAGCTGGGCCACGCCAGGCAGCAGGGAGCAGAGGACATTTCATTGAATCATAGAGTGAAGTTTCGAAGAAGGGAAAAAGCAGCAGGCGGAGTTCCCAGGGCTGGAGCCATGCCCAGCCAGTCCCAGGGCTCAGGGGGGGTGGGAATGACGCAGCCTGGGCCCGTGGAGGTCTCCGGGGCACCATTCGCCGGGAATATGCAGGCAGCATCAGCCAGGAGGGCTGCAGAGGCTCTGGGAAGGACGGCTCAGCCCCAGCCGGGGCGGACTCCACGGGGGCTCCGTGCATGGGCACAGGGTGTGCTCGGGACCTCCTGTGTCACAGCCAAGAGGACTCTACACATGCGCATGTCCACACACACAGAGAAGCAGGCTAGGCAGCACAGCCATACTCCTGGGCGGACACAGAAGCCTGGGCAGCAAGGAAGGGGTCAGCTTAGAGCAGAGAAATCCCCAAAGACTATGGGAGGGGGCGGCCAGGAACAGCAGGCCAGGCCCAGCTGTGGGCCGAGGCCACGGGTCAAGGCCATGGACACAGTCGGTTCTCTTCTCCCCTCAGAAAGGCCCCTTTCTGTCCTCCAACCTGGGGGGCCGATCCTGCTATGACTTGTGATTTCAGCTCATCTGAGATTCCCACACTTTTGCTGAATCACCCCAACCTCAGATGAAGAAGCTGAGACTCAGGGAAAGAAAGGGGCTGCAGAGCCATTTCTACCCAGCACAACTGTCCATCATTCTCCTTTGAAATCTTTTTTTTTTTTTCTTCTTCTTCTTCCAGTGCTGGGGATGGAACCCAGGGTCTCACACATGCTAGGCAAGTGCTTGGCCACTGAGCCCCCAACCCACCCTTTGTTTCATACCTCGAGGGTCATGAAATTAGGCTACTGGGACAACAGAAGCGATTCTGTTCACCCACGTGCCTCCAGGACTCTTCAGAGATGCCGGCTCTAGCCCACCACTCAGCAATGACCAACCACCAGGACCCAGAAACTGTGTACTCCCAGGGCTACGGAGTGAGGGGATGCATGGGGACAGGAAGAAAGCAGGCTTTGGCACCAGCTGGACCTATGTTCAAATTCTGCCTCTGCTGAATATTTGCTGGCCTGGAGACCTTGAACATGTTGTTTCAATCTCAGCTAACCTGCTTCCTAAACTGACCAAAAGGTGTTATGCTCTGCAAAGAGCATTATGGGAGGGAGAGCTACCATTTCTGTGCTCAGCCACTTGGGCTGCTCTGACCGGCCTGGTCCTTCTGGTGAGCCTCTGTTCCTACATTGCTCACAGCTCCATTGACTGGTTAGAAAGCTGGGGCTGGGCTAAGCTGCCACTTGGGCTCAGCCTGTCTGGTCCCCAAACACTACACTGTTTATTTATATCACGGGGAAAACACACCAAAGACATCGGAGGCAACCTGGGGTCCGTGGCTCCGTGTGAGGAAGTGACAGGAAAGGGCTCTGTGGGGCCGGGGTCCCCCCCCAAATCATCCACTCTTCAGTTGTCACTAGGCGCTCCTCTGGGCCAGGCTCAGGACCAGACACTCCAGACAAAGCAGATAAGGGACCCCGCTCCACGGCTCGCACGTGGCAGGGCCTGCGCCCAGACACCTCGGTGGTGCGGAGGCAGGAAGCAGGGAGCTGTCCCAGGAGGGCCGACTCACTGCTGGTCGGGAGGCACTCAGGTTGGACCCCACCCCCATCTTGCAGGCTGAGGTCTCTCATCACCCCCAGCCCGGGCCTGGAGCTGCCCCTTTAAGAGGTCACACTGGGCCCTTCAAAAAGGGAGATGGGGGAGGCCACTTCAGCTGCCCCTCCAGCTGCAGCTGCAAGAGTCCTGGCTTCTGGACCCAGGCTGAGTGGGACCAGGCAGCTCCTGCCCCTCCCTTGACCTCCCAGCCACCCCTCCGCCCACCCCAGCCCAGGTCCCTGTGCCTGGGTCCGTCCCCTCGGCCCTTGACCGTTCCCTGGCTGGGACTCCTGGATGGGGCTGCCACAGCCCTTCCCTTCCCGCTCCGTGCTTGGCAGCTGGGTGAGCGTCTGTTCTCGAGCGGGGCCCAGGGGGCCAGCCAAGGCCAGCCAGTGCAAGGGCGGAGGGCAGGGCGGTCTAAAGGGAACCCCCTTCCCCAACGCATGGCTCCACCCACCGCAGGGAGTGGGGTGAGGGCCGCAGGAAGCAGGGCCGGCCTGAACTTGAACGCTGGAGAGCACCTATCTGCACAGGGCACTGCATCCAGGGGCTGGGCTTCCAGAACCGAGCGGCCAAGAGGCGTGTGGGCTCCCCAGGGACAGGAAGGCCCCACCGGCTTCCCTCAGAAGGGCACGCAGCGGCAGGTCCCCGAGAGCACCTTCTCTGCACCTGGCGCCATGCAAGGCACCTTACGGATCCGAGACCAGTCCACACCTGTGTCTGCCCTCCTTCCCAATAAATGGCGATTTATTGGTACCTGGAGGAGCGCGGTGGTGAGCGCTGGCATGAGGCTTCAGTCCGTCCAGGCATGTTCCTCTCCATGGGCCAGTTTGCTCTGCCTCCCACCCCAGCCCAGTGTCATTGGTCCCTCAGGAGCCCCAGGTGGGGGTCCCTGAACTCCCTGGGCAGTGGAAAAGCCCCTCCTGCCCCCTCTGCCACCCCGCTGCCTGCGGGTGGATGCTCAGCAGAGGATGCTCAGGACCACACTGTGGCTTCCTGCAGGAAGAATCCTGCTCCCCCGGCCCTCCCAAGGCATGAGCTGTCACCCACCTGAATCAAGGTGAGCGTCCAGGGCCACCGAGAAGGGGCAGACCCTAGATCTGGGTCAGGAGGCCCAAGGTCAAGTCCGTCAGCAGCCGACCAAGGCCCTCCAGAGCCCTGACTTCCAATCGGGAGGTGGGCTGCACAGGAAGCTGGAGCCAAGGCCTCCGTGGGCCTGGACGGCGAAGCCGGGAAGTGCAATGCAGCCTCGAGGCTGCCTGGCCTTTGTTTGCTTTATTGAGTAAAAGAAAATACTTTGAACATTTTATGGGGATTTGGGGAGGGGAGGAGGGGTCAGGAGGAGGCTTCGTCCAAGAGAAACAGCCTCGGGGAGGATGGCCAAGAAAACCCGAGGGCAGAGCCAGGAGGGTTCTCCGGAGCCCAGCCAGGAGCCAGAGAGGCCGACAGGGACCCTGGGCTGCTGGGTCCTTCCCCCTAATGGCAAGGCAGCCCCCTGCCCTGCAGCGGCCTCCAGGGCCACCCGGAAGCTCAGCCCCCCACGCTCCTCCTGGGACAGCTCCTGCATTCCCCCAGCCCTCGGTCTCATCCATTCATCCCCTGGGATGCAGTCACTCAGGGGGGGTGCAGAACAGCCTCGAGGGGAGCCCAGCAGAGGCAGAGGCCAGGGCCCACCAAGAAGGGCGGGCTTCACTAAGGAGGTGGAGGCAGCAGGTGGAGGGGCAGAAGGCAAGGCCAGGGAAGGAAGCCCGCACAGCAGGCCAGTGTCCTCAGTGGGTCCCCAGGACTGCTGCCCTCACCACTGCCCAGGCCTGATCCACCAGGTCCCCGGCACTCCCTGCGCCCCTTCTCCAAGCTCCCAGAGGGACTCTAGTCAGACTCCCATCAGGACCCCCGAAACTATGCAGGGCCCCTTCTCTCCCACCCCTCGGGAAACCCCAGGCTTCTGCTTCCTCAGTGTGGGTCACACACCTAAAGGCCTCCTCTGGGCTCCTGCCCGCGAGGCCAAGGGTCTTGCAGTTCAAGCTCGGAGACCATCAGAGCAGCTGGGAGACTGCAGAGCGTTTTCCACGTGGACATGTGACGTGAGCAGGTGACAGAGGGCCTGGGACATGGGCCAGCCAGGCTCCAGTAGCCCACGCTGCCCCCAGCAGCGAGGGCTCTCAGTCAGGGCCCTGGGATTCCAGGGGTGTCCCCAGCTGCACCCTGGTTCCTCTAGGTCGGAGACATGGTTCCCAAGCCCTGAGGGTCTTTCAGCCAAATGTGTGATTGTCCCCAGGGGAATCCCAAGGGCCCTTTGCCTCACATTAGCACCTGAAGACAGTAGCAACTGGCAGGTCAGCACCGCTGCTGAGAGGCTGCCTGTCGGCCTCTCTAGGCCAAAGGGGAAGAGCAAGATGGCGGAGCAGCTCCCACTGAGCTCAGCACAGCAACGTCAGGCGCACCTCCGCCCCTGCTCCGCGATCTAGGTCTGCCAAGCAACCTCCCTGAATTTCAGTATTATAAGAAGTTGATAGCTAATCATAATAAGAGGGATGTTCTATTGAGTGCTTGCTGCCGGCCAAGTTCTGGACTAAACACATGGTGATTCTATGTAGCAAGTAGATTTTCACCTCTTTACAGATCAGGGAACTAAACTCAGAGAAGTTAAGTAACTTGCCCGAGGTGACCAAGCGACAAAGGAATGAATGAGGATTCTGTGTCAGCTACTCAGACTCCAGAGCCAGCAGACTGAACTACGGTGCCGTATCTCACAGCGTTTTGGTGTACTCGCTGAACAAATGCAGAACATCTTCTTGTGCTGGGCAAAGGACACCAAGAGATAAATCTTGGAACTGCCCCAAAGGAGCTTCCAACCTAATAGGCAAGAGGATAAATAACTGAGGATAGCGAGTGTGATTGCTATTATTATAGATGGATATGAGATCTTGGATGTATTGGTCAAGCTATTTAATGCAAGCTGCTGTAACAAATAGCCCCAGCATCTCACTGTCTTAACAAGACATCATGTGGTGCAACACATTGGTGGAGCTTCTGCTCTGTGCGAGCATTCTGAGACCCAGGGCTCCTTGGAGTCTTCTACTGCAATCCTCTTCTAGAAGTCAGTCAACAAACAAGAGAGAGATGCCATGGAGGACGGCATGAGCATTTCATGGCATGGCCCAGAAACTGCAAGCCTCACTGGCTTGTACAAGCCAGGCACAAAACCTCCACGTGCCTGCAAGGGCAGCTGGGAACTGAACAGGACTGAGAAGTAAGTACCCAGCAGGTGTCTCTCACAAAGGGGGAGACAATCCCATGTGGACGGAGCACAGCCACTTTCAGGAGGTGAGGATCAGCCTGGGTCCAGCGGTGAAGTGGGCAGTGGCCAGGGCATCCCAGGTGACCTGGAGCAGGTCTGGGCTTTGGCAAATTAGAGTAAATAACAGAGATCCCACCCTAGGCCCCTGTAACCCGGAGCAGGCGACTGGGGAAAGAGCCATGGAGATGTACCTGACCCCAATCCCAGCTCTGCACGCTGTGACCCCGGAAGGTACATGAGCCTCCAGCTCAGGGTCCTCCTGGGTAAGATGGCCACTAGAGCACCCACTGGAGGTAAGGGGTGGCGTCGGGCGCACACGGCAGGTACTCTCTAAGCAGAGGCCATCTTGCCCTTGAGGGTCCTTGAATCCACACACCTGCGAGGAAAACATCTCATCTGCTTCCCGGCCCGTGATCTGATGGTCACCCGTCCAGCTGTGAGGCCAGGGGGACGGGAAACCCCATGGGGAGGCTGAAGGCCTCTCCGGCCAGGCCCTCACCACTGGCAGCACCTGACATGACTTAACAAAGGGGAAACTGAGGCGCAGTGAAAGGAAGGGGCTTTCCCCAGGCCCCACAGGCCCCAAAACAGACCTCGGGTGCCAACTCTGACCAGCTGGTGTGGCCGCCTGGGGGCTGTGGTGCGATTCCTGGGGTCTGATCTGGGCTCCACAGGACAGGTGGTGGAATTGATGAGCCCCGTCTGCATGTGCGGGGCTGGGAGCAGACAGCAGGCCTTGCACTCGGAGGGAGACGCCGAAGTGCCCTGGTCCCCCTCACCAGCCTCTGCCACCTCCCCGAAAGGTTTGGCCACAGCTGCAGAAGACAGTTCCATAGTAAGTCCCAAGCGCTCACCTGACACAAGCAGAGGCAGGCCCTGGACCGGGGCTGGCCCTCCCCTCCACCGGCACTGAGAGCCTGGAACCCGGCAAGGGGCTGAGGTGTGCTAGGCCATGGCACTCATTGGCCGCTGCCCTTTCCCCTGCCTAACGGTGGCCCAGTTTCCTCCTGAGGAACGTCCTCATCCCGTTACACCTGGGCATCTTTTGTAACTTGCCCCTATGCCGCCGGAACCTGGGATTCAAATCTTCAAACAGTGAAACAAACAGATTGTCCACCACAGGGGTGGTATGCTGCCCAGGTGTTTAAGATCAGAATGAAGAGGTGACACCCCGTCACAGATGTCTTCACCTACCCTGCTGCTGTTTGTGTCCCAAAGTTCCCTAGGATAGAGACCCCGCCTCATTCACTTGGTGTATCATCAAAGTTTAGTGAGCTGTCTGCATACAGCAGGCGTTCAATGATTTTCACCGTTCTTGGATATCTGAATAAATGGATGTAAGAGAGCAGATAAGTCCTGAATCAGATGACAAGATTGAAACGTGAGGTCTGCTTCTCACTTGCCATGTGACCCTGGGCCAGCCTGTTACCTGAGGCTTCTCTCATATATAAACATTTATAAACGAAAAACAATCACACATGGTCCCAGGATGGTTGACAGGTGTAAATGAGAAAATGGATGTGAGATTGCTTTGTAAACTGTGAGTGAGGGAGGGTGATTATTCCCATCAACAAGGCACAGAAGATGCACAACAAAGAGCAACTGCTTGGCAGGTGTTTTCTTATTTCAGAACAGCCTTTATTAAACTAAAAGTTCCAGAAAACTTAATTCAAACCAGCTTAGTCAATAAGGAGAATCTATTGGCTCAAGACCTTGGAAATTTTTTGGCACTGGCTTCAAGTAAGGTTTGACCTAGTAATTCAAATGATGTCACCAAAGACCTAGTTTCTAAGCACCAAAGACCCAGTATCTAAACCCTCATTGGTGGCTCAGTTGCTGAGCACACGGTAAGAACTGAAGATATTTTTGTTGAAAAAATAAACAAATTGGCCTTACAAATATAAACTTTGATGATTCCGGAGTCAGGGCCTTTAGTTGCAAGCAACAGAAACTAACTTACGCAAAAGAAAGAAATTGGAAGAAGTGACAGGGAGGCTGGAGAATAATGCTTGGAATTGAACAGGAATCAATGATTGGAAGGGCCGGGTCAGAAAGGCCTTATCAGCCATCACAGAGTCCTGGGCTCAGCGGGAAAGCACCAGGGAGTCTAAGCTGGAGAGCAAGGTGCTTCAGTTTGCACTGAAGAACTCCTGCGGCCTCAGCCTGCAGGAAAGATGGAGAGAAGAGAAGGGGAAGGAGATTAGGATGAGGTGCTGCTGTGGCCCAGGTCAGAGGTGGTGCAGGCCCCGCTGGGGCTCAGGGCCTGAGAAATGTCAATAAAGGGGAATCGACAAGATATGGAGATGGAAAGTGGCAAGAGTCAAGGCTCCCCTGCAGGTCCCGAGCCTGGCACCTGGAGAGGCACTGACCTACTTGCTGAAACAGGGAGAGGAGAGGACGGTTCCCCACTCTGGGTCCCTGGTGTCACCGGGACAACAGTGCCACGGTCCTGCTCAAGGCCTCTGCCAGGCTGCCAGCCCAGGAACTGGCAGAGAGGAACCTGCTACAGGAGGGTGCCCAGTCTGGTATCAGGCGTCAGGGTAATTCCAAACTCTCTTGGGTACAGAATTGAGCCTCCAGAGCCAAGTTCTGGAATGCTCTTTGCCTCTGGCTGCCAGCCACAGGCATCATCTGCAGAGAATATTCAAAGACGTAAACATGATGATTTCATCAAGGTCCTCGTGCTCGGGGACACATGTGCAGGCGACGGCAGCCCGTCATACCGTGGAAACTCTGACCCGGGAGGCTGAGACACAACAATGGTGCTCCCGCCCCCGCACCCCTCGCGCCCACGCCCCGCCCGCAAACGTGGTTAATTAATGTAATGAATTACGGCAAACCTGGACGGCGCCTCCGATTTGCTGACAGCTGATACAAACAGAGGCGGTGGCCAAGAATCCCAGGGCGTGCATCACACACACACACACACACACACACACACACACACACACACACACACCTCCACCAAAAATAGCCTGCAACTGCGTTTGTAACTCGGTGACTCTTCCATCTGTGCTGGAACGTGGCAAGAAATGTCGCTGCTGCCTCGGCCGAGGGCAGCGGGGCTGGAGACCCCGTGTCCCTCCCACACGGGTGCGCAGGACCTCACTATTCACAGGGCCTCTCTCCCCCGCCTTCCCAGACACCCCCTCGTGGCTCCCTGCAATCAGCCCTGCGTTCCCTGGAGGAAGGCAGGGACCCACGTCCTCTGAGGCCCTACTGTGTGCTGGGCTTTCTGTACCTAGCAGAACCTTTTGGTTGTAAGCAACAGCGCTGCGACTGAAGCAGCCTAGGGCCCAAGGAGAGGGGATGGATGTGGGAAGGGCCTGGAAATATTCCACATGCTCAAGCACACATGGAATGCCCCAGCCAGAAGGACAGACAGATGGCCAGGGACCCACCCCACAGAGCTGAGGGCCCGCATTCCTGTCCTCGTTCACAGATTCGGTATTTGCGAATTCACCTACTCGCTAAAATATATTTTGACTCCCAAATAAACACCCTAGCACCCTCCCGGCACCTGGCCGTGCACCCGCGGGTGAAAAGTCCTGCGTCGCCGGAGGCAAGCTCTCCTCGGTACCACCATGTCGTCAACAAGCTTCCCCTTCCACATCCACGGCTCGCTCATTTTTGTGCTTTTCCTTGGTGACTCTGCAGTTGGAGTCGGCCACCAGGCACAGCGCAAGGCGGGCACTGGGAGCTGAGCCCCCGCGGGGGAAACGTCCCTGCGTCCGGTGCTAACTAACCGACCCCGCCGGTCCGCAAGGTGTGCGAGCGCGCAGGCGCGCAGCAGGGCTCTGGGTGGATCAGGTGATGTAGACGTGCAGGAGTCCACGGTGGGCAACGCTCCGGGTTCGCTTCTGCGGCGTGACTTCCAGCACTAGCAAGGCTCAGCGGAACCTCCTCAGTCTCGCTCTCACCTGCCTCCCTCACTCCAGCGCCGGCCCTTAGGAGGGCAAGAAGCAGGCTGCCCACAGCTGCCCAGCCTGGTGTCCCCTGGCCTCCGCCACCAGAGAGGGTCTTCGTTTGAAAACGCCTGGACCACACACCCGTAGCAGGATGGGGAGGCCCCTACAGACGTGGCATCCCCCAGCGCAGTCACTCAAGATTCAGGAACCCTAGTGCCTGAAAGAACAGAGCCCTGCAGCAGAGGGAGGCTGAGGCAGGAGGACGGCAAGTTCAAATCCAGCCTCAGCAACTTAGTGAAACGCTAACTCAGCAAGACCCTGTCTCTAAATAAAACTTTAACAAAAATAAAAACGGCTGGGGACGTGGCACAGTGGTCAAGTGCCCCTGGGTTCAATCCCTGGTACCAAAACCAACCAACCAACCCAGAGCACTGTTCTCATGTGACTGGGAAAGGACTGAGCAGACAAGCCGCCGCCCGCCTGCACAGGCACGCGCACGCCGCGCAGGATCACGCGCACATTCGTTTCTTATTGTACACGTTTTACGCCTTCCACATACCACCTACCACATTACCAACTAGTTTTCCTTAAATTCTTTTCCTTGCTTATATGCACTTAAAAGGAAAATTAAGATTTCTTCCATATATAGAAATCAACCATCAAAATAAACTCATCATGTTAAAATAAGAAGCAAATGTCAGCCCTTGAGCCGGCTGAGCCCTCACCTACAGCACGCGTTCCCAAACGGCTCCTGATCCGCTGGGCTGCTGGAGCTCCGCTCAGAGGGGACGCCCCTCTGTGCACAAGGACTGGCACAGAGAAACAATAAAAGCCCCCAGAGCCAGGATGCCAGGGCTGCGCCTGCCCCTGCACCCCCCAGCCAGACCTGGAAAAGAGGCAGAAGAAGAGGAGTGCTGGAATGGGGAGCAGAGGAGAGGAAGGGGTGTCACCCAGTGGAGCCTCTGACCTCGCCTCTCAGGACAGGACCGCTGTGAACTCACAGACCTGCTACATGCTCTTTCTGTTCTCTCAGCCCCTTCGTCAGTATATCCCCTTCCTGAAACACACTCTTCCTTCCGGTCAGGGCTCATTCTTCAAACTCCACCTCCTTTTCTGTATCAATTAGGAATTTTTCAAACAATATGCAACAGAAAACTCAACTGAAAGAGGTTCATATACAAGAAGTATGGTCGCCTCAGACAATGAGAAGAGCCCAGACAGCTCAACTCACCAGATGAACAACGTCAGCAAGCAGCCAGGCTCTTCCCATCTCTCTGCTCTGCCCTCCTCAGTGCAGCCGCTAGCTCTCCTCATGGTTGCAAAATGGCTGCAGCAGCGTCAGCCTCACATCATCACCAAAATCCAAAATCCTGTGTCTGTTTTTAAGATTTAAGAAACTTCCTTAGAATCATACCCCACAGATATCCTCTCATAGTTCATTGGCCAGAGCATGATCCCTCTCCCCTTTTTAAGCCAGTTACTGGCAAAAAGAAAGTAATTAACATGATTGGGTGAGAAATCAGGATCCAATCCCTGAGGATGAGGATGGAGGAAGGCATCTCTGAGCTCAGGCCCCCATCAGGGAGCACAGAACCTGAACCAAATCTGCATTCTGTAGTGAGAAGTCAGTCATACGCTTTTCCATTCCTCCTGTTAAATACCTCCCCTGCAGGACAGTTGTACAAAACCCGTGGCCAGCCTTCTCTCCCCTTCTAGACTCTTCCACACAGAGACCACTGCCCACCATCTACCCATCTACCTCTTTCATCTAGATTTGTTGATTACTTAACACTTAATGTAACAGATAGATGACGAGAGAGAGAGAGAGAGAGAGAGAGAGAGAGAGAGAGAGAGAGTGTGTGTGTGTGTGTGTGTCTGGTGCTGGGACCACACCAGGACTTGCTCCTGCTAGGCAAATGCTCCGCCCCTGACTACCTCCCAGTCCCAAACACAATTCAGAACTAATCTGCTCTGAACCTGTCTCAGCCACCAGGCTGGGAGATGGGGGTGGGGGGGACCCAGAGCCCCACAAAGGGGCAGGCGGGGTGGGGGTGGGGGGTTGGGGGGAGGTGCTCCTTGCACTGAGTTGGCTGAACCACATGAGGGAGGACCGTGAGGACGGAGGGGAGCAGGAAGCGCAGGGGGAGAGAAGAGGAACACAGGCTTTGGTCAGACACAACAGTCTGCCTGAAGGGCCAGTTCTGCGAGGGCGAGGGCGCTGCAGTTTGTACTGTGGGAGAATCACCTGTTGGCTTCACAACCCCTGACCTGAAGGACTCCACCCAGAACACAAGGCCCTGACTGGCGGGAGGGAGGCAGAAGTTCAAGCCCACCCCAGCAGTCTCCTGGGCAGGCTCTAATTGCCCGAGGCTTAGGTCAAAGGTCACTGCAGGATGAAAACTGCCAGTAAAATAAAAGCCAGCCCTGGCTCCCAAATTAGCTCACTGCTCTCTCCTTGGTGGGCTTCTCTAGCAGGCAGGTGGTTCTGTCCCACGGAGCCCGATTCCCAGCCCTCTCCTTCCCAGCCGACTCTCCAGCCTGTTGAGGAGGTCGCGTGGCTGTTGCAAAGCAGGGGGAGGCACTCGGGGGGGGGAGCACCCTGAGAGCTGACTCCTGTCCTACGGCCTTCCCGGGAGCCCACCATGCTCCGCGTGCTGCACCAAGAGCCAGCTGGCTAGAATGACCCAGGCCCAGGGAGGAAGAGAGGATCCCAGGTTGGAGGGGGGAAATGCAGGGCAGGTGGGGACGACTTAAGACCTCCTGTCACACCAGAAAGCAAAGAAGCCATCAGAGTACAAGACGATGGGAAAAGGACATGTGGAGTCTCCACCGGTCAGAGGTGGATGATTCCAACTGCAAAAAGAATAGTGAGTGCCAGGGATTGGAAGGCGTTAAATGAATTTTCAAATACAGAAGTTCTTGGAAAGCCGGGCATCATGGTGCACACCTGTGATCCCAGCGACTCAGGAGGCTGAGGCAGGAGGATCACAAGTCCAAGGTCAGCCTCAGCAACTTAGAGAGGCCCTAAGGACTTAGCAAGACCCTATCTCAAAATAAAAAATAAGATTTGGGGATGTGACTCAGTGGTTAAGCACTCCTGGGTTCACTCTGGTATTAAAAAAAAAAAAAAAAGGGAAAAATTCTTGGAGACCTTAAAAGCACACTGGCCATCTTTGGAAGATGCTAGTTAGCAAATGATTCTGAAAACTGGTAAATGAAGAGAATCAGACACTTGTGGAGTCTTTGGGGTAGGGACTGCATGCCCACCAGAGGGTAGCTGATGGAGGGAAGATCTGCACAGAAGAAGGCTGCAATAAACAGAAGTGGGTGGAATTAGAAACTCACCTTGCCAGGCTCCGGACATAAGGGATCCAGGACAGCCTGGCAAGGCAAGGTTGAAGGTGTTTCCACCTTGGCACAGCTGACATTTGGGGCTGCCCAGGTCCTTGCTGGGGGGTTGTCCTGTTTATGACGGGATGAGACGCAGCAGCCTGAGCTCTACCTGCTAGGGCAGCAGATGTGACAACACACTGCTAGATGTCCCTGGGGATAATATCACCCGCACCGAGAACCACCAACCCTCACCACAGTCCCCCGTGGCTGCTCAGCCCCTTAGGTGACACCAGTGAGGAGCGGACCTTGCCTCACTAGACAAAAGCAGCCAGGGAAGCCCAGGGAAGGTAGACCCACACCACCGCTGATCTCCCTTGCCCAGCGGGTCGGAGACCCCTGCAGATCGCCTATCAGCATCCCCATTCCCCATTCTGCCCAAGAAAGTGGCCACTGCTCCTGGTTTGAACTCAAGCCCTCCGCCCTGGCTCCGTCCTCCTCCTTCCGGCCGGGCTCTCGCGGGTCTCTCGGCTGCAGTTCCTTCCCATGTAACTTCGCCGTTTTGCAGCGCCTCTTCCTCCAGGCAGCCTTCCCCACCCGATCCGTCCCTGCCACTCATCACAATCACTGTCCACTGTCCTCCTCCACGAGACCTGCAGAGTCAGAGAGCTCACGTTCATCTCTAGCTCCAAGGAGGCCAGAGCACAGCAGGACCACGAGGCCGCTGCGGCCGGAGGCGGAGGGAGGCCGGTGCCACCACAGGAGGACTGGGCAGTGCGGGTGACGGATGGCCCCGCAGGGGCGCAGGGGTGGGGCTTCGGGCCCCCTGGCTCCACCCCCACACTGGCCCCGCCCCCCACCGCCCTTGCGTGGACCTGCGGACTCGCCTGTCCCTGTCCACCTCCGCCTGGCTTCCATGCCCTGGCCCAAATCCTTGTGCGGTTAACCCTCTGTTGAGCCTTCTGGACTCTCCGCGTCCCCTCCTCGCCCCTGGCCTAGGTGCCCTCTTCTCTGTGCAGCCAGAGCCTTCAGCCTCCCTCCACACCCTCTTCTCCCAATGTAGCCTCAGCCCGCCAGCCAGCCTCCAGCTCCCACTTCCACAAGCCCCAGGGGCGCGTGGAAGCCGCAACCGCTGGTGGCCAGGAGGACATTTCCAACTGGACGCTGTCCATCTGCAGGTGGGCGCAGAGGCGCAGATGCAGAGACTGGAGGAGCGCGGGTCTCCACATTTTCTTGTTCGTGAGCCTCTTCCTGTCATTTTGAAACTTATGGATCTGCCGTGGAATCGATCTCGCCTATAACCTAGTTCATCTAAATCGAATCAACCTCTGGGGATGCTGCGCGACAGCATAAGAGATGCACGCCGAAGTTTAAGAAGGGGTGTGGATTTATAGCAGCCGGCAAACGACGGCATCTTCCCTCCAAGTCGGAACGAGAAAACAGAAAGCACCCGCTTCCTGGCGCTGGGGAGGTGCGGCTCTCAGGGTCCTGTTGGGCCAGCCTGGAGCACTGCCCCCCGCTTTGAAATGCGGAGGAACACTCCACCCAGGCCAGGACCATGGTCCGGGTGGAGGAAAACGCCCACCTCGCGGCGGGCGGCGGCTTCCCGGAGTGACCTTCCTCATCCTAAATAGTGTTATTCTACCCTGGTTCAGTTGATGGGTGGACGGATGGATGGACCGGTAGACAGAGAGGTAGCCAGGTGGATAGATAAGGCTTGAAATTTGGCCATGAGTCTGTGTCCCCAGAGAGCCTACTGTCCATATCTCCCTCCACATCCGAAGAACTGGTTAGCAGCAAAGGCATTCCAGAATGACATTTGGGGAATTAAGGAGACATTGTCCACACGCCCTCCATCTGGCCGCAGTGTGCCTGATTAACTGGGACTCGCCCACCCTGGATCCAGACAGGAGCCGCTGTTTGCCCTTGCAGAACAGATCACTGCCCAAGGTGGAGGAGAGCAGGGGTGTGACCACCACCGTGAGGCCCCGAGGTACCGTCACTGGAGGATACCCCCCACGTGGGGTCATCTGGAGCTTTCCCCAGCCCAGAGCAGTCCACGCAGTGTCCTCAGGCCCAGTCCTGCAGTACAGGAGGCATGTGAGGTGCAAAGAGGTGGAGAGCAGAGAGGCCATCCTGCCACAGTGGGTTTAGGAGGGACCTGTGCACAGGGTCCTGGGAGAGGAACCTCTCAGGCAGATCACTCCAGATGTGCATGTCCTGAGCTGGGGCCTGGCTCCCGCGGCAGAGCGTACAACGTGGCTGGGACGGACACGGGAGGAGTGCAGTCCAGGGCTTCCCAAAACCCAGCCTCAGACCAAGTGCCAGCCTCCCTGGGAGCATCAGAACTGCAAACTCTCAGGGTGCCACAGCCGTGGGGCGGGGTCCACCCTGTGTGCCCCCAGGCTCCTGGGCTGCTCATGGGCACTCAGATGGGAGAGTCACTGGCACAGACCTTGCTTGCTGTCACTGTGACCTTTCCTCTGTTGTGTTCCCTTGGGAAGCCCCCTCCCCATGGTCAGACCTTACAGTTGGGTGGAATTGCTCTTGGCTTCCCCATCCCAGCTCCGGGGCCTGGCTCATGACCTGACCTGACCAGTCCAACTATTCCATCTCCCTGATCACCGTGACTGGTTCAAGAATGTTCTAGACAGCAGGTGGATCCAATCAGAGTTGGCCCTGGGATTTTCACTGGAGCCTCTGGGAAACGTATGCTTCTGCAGAAGTGATTAATCCAGGGGAACAAAGTCTTCCCGGGAGTGAATCAAACCCAGCAGAGATCCAGGAAAGGAAACTGAGTGCCTGGATCCAGCTTTACCTGACACCAGATGCCAGGCACTTTCCTATCACACAAACTAATAAATTTCCTTAATAACGGAAGTCAGTTTCCATGTTTCAATCTTGTGCAGCCCAAGTCATCCTGGAGAACACTGGAGTGGGGGCAGAGCTGCAGCCTCCTCTCTTCAGGAGGCAAGGTCAGTTAATCCCACAGACATAGTTCCAAATCCTGGCTTCTAGCTGCTCAGTGACTGTGACTGTGAGCAGGTCCTCTTCCTTCCTGCTCCTCCATCCCCTGTAGAACAGAATGACACCCACTGCTGTGGGGGTGGGGCAGGCTGCTTGTGGTGTCAGATAGATGACCCTGAGCAAGGGACCTCCCTTCTCTGAGCCTCAGTTTCCTTGTTGGCAGGAAGCAGATAAAGAGGATTGATCCTGCTCCGTGATCACAATTAGCCCTGAACGGGGAGGACCAAGGGGACTTCGGTCCATGACTGTCTTAAAATCTGCCGGCACTTCTGACCCACCCAGGTGACCTGGGGCCTGCAGCTGCAGAGGGGTCAGCCCGGGAAGCAGAAGCCTTAAAGGAGCCCTCCCTCCACAGTAGAGCGGGGCAGAAACTCTAGCAAGTGCTAATTGGGTCTGTGGAGCCCGCGGGAGGGGCGGGAGAGCCGGTTACTGCCGGCCTGCTCTGCAGGGGGCCGCAGGAAGGCCTACCTGCCGCCTCCCCTCCTGGCCAGGGCTGGAAACCTCAGCCAGGAAGCCAGCGAGTCCCCCGACAGCCAGCGAGGCTGCCTGGCCGCCATCTGGTCCCCAACTCCGCCTAATGTTTCTACCAGACCCTCTGACTAATTGCATGGTGGGCGCACCCTTCACATCTGTAACACCTAATTCACCATTGTTTCTGTGGAAGCCCCCTCCCAGGGCTGGGGGGGTCTCTGCCCTGTTTATGGGGCACGGCAGTCTGGCCTGGCGCGGCTCCAGCTGGTCGGGCAGCCAGGAGGGCATCCTCCTGCGCCTGCTCCCCGCCTGGGGCTGTGCTCCCCGCAGGGTGCCCCCAAGTGTGGCCTGCGGCACTGTCACAGGAAGGACCCTCTCACCCCACCCCACCAAGGCCATGTCAATTCTCCTGCCCTAAATTTGGGAGCGTTGTCCCCAGCTCCATCCTCAGCAGAGGCGGGAAGGAAAGATCAAGAGAGCAGGAGGAGTGGGGCCAGGCAGGCCTGGCGGGCATCTCCGTTCCGGCCAGGCCTGGGCACCTGCCTCTAGTCCCAGCTACCTGGGAGACTGAGGCAGGAGGATCAGTGGAGCCCACGAATCCAAGGCCAGCCGGGCAACACAGCCAGACCCTGTCTCAAAAATAAAGAATCTCAGCTCTGCCGTGTTCCACTGTGGGACCTGGGTCTGTCCCGTTCCTCTGTGGGCCCCAGTCTCGGGCTCTCGTGTCCATGGAAGGGGGTCCTGGTGGCAGGGAAGATGCCAAGCGCACGCTCTCCCTGGAGCCCCACGCCAGGCCAGGGAGTGGGCACGTTATGGTGACCTGGAGGGCTGTTGTGGAGCAGGAAAGGGTCAATCACGGGGGCAGAAGACCCGGGATCCAAATGGCACTCACGGGCGGGGCGGCGGTGAGGGCATCTCATTCCCAAACCCAATTCTGTCCTAGACTTGGGGCTCCTGCTGTTGCTCTCGCCTCTTGAAATGCTAGGGCTGGCATCCGCCTTTCCTCACTCTGCATGCAGATCCTGGGCACCGTCACCAGGGTCAGGGCTGAGGCTAAGGCCAGCACCACGGCAGTCACTTGGTCCCCAGAAGCCAATCTGGCCCCCAGGCTAACCTCCTTCTGCTGTCCCCCAGGGGGTGACTACTGACTGGTCATCTAACAGGCTCTGTCATCACTCACTGTGTGACCTGGAGCAAGACACTTGCCCTCTCTGAGCCTCAGTGGCCTCCTTCCTGGAGAGAGGAGAGGGAGGACGGGGAGGGAACACCTGCGTGAGGCCTCTCCAGCAGGAGGAGCCCCAGTTGTTCACCCTGCAGCTTTTCTTGAACATGACATCAGCGCCACAAGGTCAAAGGCAACTGGGCCAGAGAGACCACTCCCAGGAACCACTGGCGTGCCCCAGGGAGCACAGCAGGAGAAACGGCCGGAGATGCTCAGGGGCTCCAGGTCCCAGGTCTCCATGCGCTCCATGAAAAGGTCACCTGGAGGGTGCAGAGGGCTGGAGGAGGCCCGGCCCCAGGCACTCGGGACTGGCTCCTATCTGCTCTCCCTCGGGGGCTGGAAGCTGCTGGGCATTGAGGCAGAATCCCTGGGTTGGGAGGGAGAGACTGGAGCCCTGGAGAGAGACAGGGCAGAAGCAGCCAGACCTGGACGGAGCCCTGGCGCTGGGACAGCCTGGCCCAGGTTCATACTTCAGCCCCTCTGTTACTAGCAGCGTGACCTCAAGCAAGTGACTCCAATGAGGTGGTGCTTGGTTTAGGACAGGAGCCCAGGGCTCAGTGGCCGCTATGACTGGGGCTCCTGCCAGCTGACTGGGGAGGCCCCACAGCCTCCTCCCCAGCAAGTGTCCCTAAGAAGTGTCCCTAAGAAATGTCCTGGCTGGGAGACTTCCTCGTGGCTCGGGAATGCCCGGGAATGCCCAGGAATGCTCGGGAATGCTCTGTCTGAGGCAGACAGCTGAGCCAACATCTGCCCACTCAGGGACTCACAGAGGCAAGACGAGGCAGTGACGGCCAGCCCGCCTCCCCGGTGGAGCAGGGGCGAGGCTCTCAGGGAGGGCCTGGCAGCCCTGGGAGGGGTGGCTGAGGGCAAGGACAGTGCCCAGCTTAGGGTGTCGGCAGCCTCAGGTGGCACCTGCCCTTCCTTCTCCTGCGAAGTGCAAGGTCCATCACACATGGCTGCCCCTCAATCACAACAAAGCTCAGGTCACTCTGGGTCCCTGCAGTGCCCCCCTCCACCCTGCTCCCGCCCAGCAGCCCCCTTATTCCCTGACGGGTTTGCAGGCTCCCCACCCCGGCTCCCTCTGGGGGATGCGCTTCCCACAACTGGAGGTGGGTCCTCCTCCTCCATCCTTGTCCCATGTCTGTACAGCAGCCTCCACTGGCCAGCCCTCACCTGGTTTCATTGTCCCTGTGCTGGACTCTCACTGGCCCTCAGGGATTTGCCTGCTTGGTTCTGTCACTCTCCCTAGGGGGACGCAAGCGCCGTGAGGGCTGCGGCTGTGCAGGTCCCCCTGCCCTGGTGGAGACGGGCCCTGGCAGGAGTCCCCGTGTCTGCTGGCCAGCGGGAGAATGGGGATGGACACCTGTGTCCCACCTTCCTAGTTGGTGGCTTGGAGCTAGTCACTTCACTTCTCTGAAACTTCCAGGGCTAAAGCTACAAAGCATCCATCTCACAGGGCTGTCACTCAATCAAATGAAGTGACAGAGTCACATAGGACAGGCCACACAGGATGCCGCTCCGTGGTGCCATCCAGAACCACGAGGGCCTGCGCTTTGGATCCGTGTATTCAAGGCTCAGTCTTCCCAGGGGCACTGCTGTGGGGAGTGGGACCCTGGGGGAGGCCTTGGTCTCTGGGGAGGCCCTTGAAGCAGCCTGGGCCCCTTCCTCTTTCTCTGCTTTGGGGACAGTGGTTTTGATCTGCACGCCCCACCCCAGGATGTGCTGTCACCACAAGCCCGAAACATTAAGGCAGCTGATCCTGGACTGGACCGTCCAGCACTGAGCCAAAGAAACCTTTTCTAAGGCGATTATCTCAGGCCTTCTGTTACAGGGACAGAAGGGATGTCCCCAAGGGTCTTGGCTGTCACCTGCTTACTGAGAGGCCTTGGGCCAGTGGATGGCCTTTCTGGGCAGTCTCTCCGTCCATCAGGTGTGCGCTGGGAGCACCTCTCCCCCACAGAGCTGTCGGCACATGTGCCAGGAGATTGCCCAGGAAGCCACCAAGCAGTGGTAGACTCCGGCACTTGGATAGGGCCCACCACGTCCCCATCCAGTGTCCCTGGAGGCTGGCTTGGTGCTCCCCAGCCTCCCTCTCCTCCTCTATAACCTGGGGTAGTGGCTGGACCTTCCGCACAGGCTCCTGGACCCAGGGAGGCTGCACACTCCGGGCGTCAGAAGCTCTAAGGAAATTCACGGAGCAGGCGGGAAGGCGGACATGGACGCGCAGGCAGGCCATGGGGAGAGGGCTCTGTGCCTCTGTATGGGCCACTCCCAGCGGGGGCCTCCCCTGCCCCGTCCCCTCCTCTCCAAGGGTCTTGTGGGGACCTCTCTGGCCAGCCTGTTTCAAGGGAGGCAGATGACAGCAGCAAGACCCCGAGGAGCTTCTGCCTGGGTCACTCTGCTGCCCACAAGGAGCGCAGGTCACCAGGAAGAGCTGTGGGCCAGAGCCATAGGTCTCCCACGTGGCCCAGGCTCAAGGCAGGGCACTGCGTCCTGCTGTCTGTTCCCGACCCGGGGTCACCAGGACAACAGGGGTTTGTGATGGATTCCTCGCCCTCAGGCATGAGAAAAAGGACAGAAATCCCAGGTCCCAAACTGACCTGGACCCACTGACCATATTCCCTTGTCCAGCCCGTCTGTGGCGTGGACGTCGTAGGTGACTCGATTTATCCTACACTGCGACCTCTGTGAGGGGGACCGTGTGGGTGTGTCTCAGATGACTTCCCAGGACCTAGAAGACTGCCTGGCACTTAGTAGGCACTTAATAAACACTTGAGCGGATGAAGCCCTCACTAAATCAAGGAATGGAGGGAGGCTTCAGTGGGTTCCGGAAGTGAGCCCCCCAGGGGCTGGGCCTGCTGGATAAACCCCAGGACCTTGAACAGAACTGAGGCACCCAGGCTGTGCTCAGGAAAGGCTGGACGACAGAGTGGTCAGGGCCAGTCAGGTCCTCCCTCCGAGCTGCCTGCTCAGGGCTGACGCTAAGAATGAATTGAGTGACGGGAGGACCCAGCCCCAGTGCAAAGACGAGACCCACAGGGACACCCAGAAGGGCCCTGCCCCGCTGGCCCAGGCACCACTCGCTCACGGATTTTTAAATAATTTGTCAGTTGTTTTTAATTGTTGAGGCAGTAATACTTGTTCATGAAACTGCAATATACAGAGAGGTGAAATAAATAGCTCATATATATAATATATATAATATAGCTGGTCGTGAGTAACCTCTTATCATTGGTGCACAAGTCACGTGAGTCAAGAGGGTCCATAGCAGCATCCTCCAGGACCACCGGCACACGCAGGCGCCCCGGCTGGACGAGGCCATCTGTCGTCGGGAGTCGAGGCGCGGAGCGCTGCGGGCACACCTTCCCTGCGCGGTGTCTCGGGACAGCTTGCAGCGGACAATAAATAAATGACTGCAAACCAGAGAGCGATTTTTGTTGGAGTCTGGGGCAGGGCCGGGGTTGGGGTGGTGGGTTGTCGCAGGAAGGGGCACTACTTTCTCTGTTTTCTTTCTTTCTTTTTTTTTTCTTTCCTTCTTTCTTTGCTTTCAGAACCTTTGGGAAAAAGAACTTTGGTTTCTCGGAGTGTCGGCTCCCTCGTTGAGTCCTCTGGGGACAAGTCAGAGCCGCCACTCCTGGAGAGAGGGGCAGCACCGGTGGGCTGACAGCAGCCTCCTGCCAGTCTTGTCACCGGGGTTTCAAGTCAACAGTAAGATCCCATCGCCCCTCCCCCCAAGAGTTTTGGTTCAGTTTTTTGTCTTCTTTTAAACACAAATGTACAAAAATAGAGCTTCTTCCTTATTTTTCATGTAAAAATATTCCTCTGGTGCTGTTCTCTGGGAGTGCGAGCGCCCGGGCCTAGCCGGGGTGCGTGGGGCGGATCCGCCGGGACCGCTTGGTCACCGTGGTGTACTTGAAGGGCTTCTGCAGCTCGGCCTGCCCCTTGGGGTAGCGCTTCATGAAGTGCACGTCCTGCTGGTTCTCCCTGGTCTTGGGGCCCTTGCGAGGCCGGCCCTTCTTGGTGAAGCCCACATACCAGCCAGAGTACTTGGCCGACATCAGAGCCGTGTAGTTGTTCTCCAGAACCTTCTCGATGAACACACACTCCTTGCTAGTGCCATCCGGCTGCAGGGGAGAAAGGAGGAGCGTTAAAGAGAAACGATCCAATGACCCTTGTGGACCACAGTCCAGGCGCCATGGCGATGGGGTTTTGCACAGGGAGAGGGAGTAGGCTCCACTCCCAGCACAGCAGAGGCAGCGGAGCAGAGTGGGTACAGGGGAGGGAAGGTGACAGAGGAAATGTCAGGGTCAGGGGATCCCTGCTGGACAGGCCAGTGTGACCAGACATCCGCTGGGCATGGTGGAGGGGGAGGAGCTGTCAGAGATCAAGAGTGACCGAGGACAAGGGCAAAACCGGACTGCACAGTGGACCAGGAAGAGCCTCAGGACCGAGGTTTGGCCCCCAGAGTCAGAGTCGTCAGGAGGAGGTGGAGGTGACCGAGGGAAGGGCAGGAGCGAGAGACAGAGCCCCGAGGAGCGGGCGTGGCAAGCGGCCACCCTGGGGCAGCGCAGCGCAAGGCCGCATCTGCACTGTCCACTTCCTGCCTCTGCCCATTGGACTTCTGTCATTGGTCCCTGCCTCTCCTCCTGACCTCCAGACAAGTCACAGACTCCCGCCCGCTGTCATTCGGGACTCCACTCCGTCCCCACTCTCCTGCCTCACACCAGGGGCCCACTTTGTCCCCACTAGAACAGGAGACCACAGGCCAGCCAAACCTCCGTTCTCCTCAGGCCTCCGTGACCAGTTCACAGGTGGCCATCTGACCCAGGCCATCCATTCACAGTGCAGCTCAGACCTCTGTATATGTGACCTCAGAAAACAGAGGCCCATTTAAACTTGAGGAACCCGTAAGGTTGAAACAGAGGTGCCACCCAGAGGGGAAAGCAGAGCAAGCCGCGCCAAGAGGAAGAGAAGGACAGGACCCCAGGTCTGGTCACGTCGTGTGGGCTCTGGATCCAGGCCTGTCTGAAGTTCAGCTGACCTCACCGTTACGTGGGCCAATGCTGCTCACGTCCTCAGAGGCAGCTCACCAGGAAGGAGCAAGGACAGGTTTGCACAGAGCCCGACACAAGTCGGCTCAGCATCACGAGGATGAAGTTACAGGTAAATCACATCCAACTCGGACATGCCACCTCTCAGTGCTTGGAGGGTGGGAGTCTCGCGTGGCCAAACTCCGAAGCCTGTGCCCACCATCCTGGCCTGTCAGGCTCCCCTCAGAACTAGGAGCCCTGGATTCAGAGGCAGAAGCCAAAGGAACCCTAACTTCCTGTGTCACCTCAGCTTGGCCAACTGCACTCTCCGAACCTCGGATTCCTCACCTGTCAGGTGGGAACAGTGACTTCTACCCCCTGAGGTTGTGGGGACAGTGCTGCCCAGCAGGCCTGACCACGGTAGGAACTCGCCAGGGTCACTGAAAGACCTGGGGCTCCTCAGCACCGGCCTGCTCCGTGGTTGTGCCTGAACAGAGGGCGGGAGGCAGGGCCTCCGTCCCCTCCCGGAGCCAGCCGGCTTCTCCGTGGGGAGAGCACAGCATGCAGGAAGGCCGGCATGGGCTGGCTCCAGGTTCCAACCAGCATCTCCAAATTGAGGCCAGGCCCACTCCTCGTTCCGGATGGCCGCCCAGCCAACTTGGAAGCCCAGAGGTCTGGCTGCGTGTGGAGACCGAGGGGCAGGTTCCAGCCTTTTGTTTGAAGTGGAAAACGGGCTGGAGCCTCCAGGAACATCCACCTGAGCAGAGGGCAAGCTGGGCCCCCAGACACAGAGCCGAGCTTTGCAGAAAGGGAAGGTGGGAGAGAAAGCTCTCCTGGACGCCTCTCTCACGGAGGCTGCAGAGGGCACGGCTCGGGAGACACCCTTGGGACCCAGAGGACAGTATGAGTGTGAACAGCCGTGAGGGACCATTGCAAGGGAGGCCAGGAACATGCAAAGGCAGGCAGTGGGGAGGGGCCCCGGCTTTAGTCTCCCAAGGAACATTCTGGAAGCCGCCTGTCTAACCTGAGTTCAGGTCCTTCAACTGGTCTTCACAAAACAATCAGAGCAAACAGGACCAAGGCTCCGCCATGCCTCCTCCCACCCTAGGACGCCTGCTGCTACCCGGAGCAAGGCTTTCTTCCTTCAGGGATAGCTGAGGGCCTGCTTCCTCTGGAAGCTTTCCTCCACTGCCATCTCACCCCGGGGGCCCCTCTTCTCCCTTCCAGGCTTCATTTGTGCATCAGCTTTCACAGGGCTCACCATTCCATCTCTGGTCCATCTCTGGAACCCCCAGCACCCTCCCCACCCGTGTTCCAGCAGAACCCTCAGCCTCTCCTGCCTCCTCCCAGACCCAGAGCTCCCTGCACACAGCTGGGCCCGCAGTGTCTGCGGGTGGACGTCGGAGAGTCTCACTGGGCCGGATACGGGGGCAACGTGAACAAGTCTGAAGGAAAACAGACTCTGTCTCCTGGATGCTCTACCAGTGCCCAGCGATGTCTCAGAACAGCCCTCCTGGGGACACAGGGATTAGGAGGCAGAGCAAGAAGAGGAGTGAGACCCTACCTGCCCCGCTTGCTTATCCCTTGCTTGATCATTCAGCATTTATTTGTCGCTGGCCACAGGCCAGACATGGCCACATCCACATGTCACTTCATCCTCTTAGCTGGCTGAGGCCCACTCAGAGCTCACCGTGGGCACAGGGCTTGCCCAAGGTCACGGGGCCTGCATGTGGCAGAGCTGGGACTCGCTCTTGCCACTCGTGCTCAGATCTCCTCTGTCTACTCCAGAGAGGTCCACGGGGAGACGGGGTGGGAGGAGCAGACGCTGCCCACCAAAACCTGCCTCTGCCCACATAGCTGCCATCAGCACAGAGTGGGGCTGGATGATCAGGGGCCCGAGAACAGCACCAGGCCCCCAGCTCGGCCCGCATCTGGGTGGAGCTCAGGGGGTGGCAGGCGAGGCTTCCCAACCCCCCATAGCACAGGGGGCCCCTTGGGAATGGCCACGAGGCCTCTGGTGATGCCAGCAGCATGCCACACCTGAGCCTGACCCTCACTTGGGCTCCGGACACCTCTGTGGCCTGCTGATCACCTGCAGAGATTTAAACACACCTGTGCTGGGGCCCCACCCCTGGAAATACTGATTCAATTGGTTCAGGCAGGCAGAGCGCCCACACTGAGAGAGGAAGTAGACAGCCCACCCAGAACCTCAGTGACACAGGAGTCCCATCCTCCCCCCCTGACTCCCACCTCCTGTCCAAACTGGATTCCAAGTCTTTCTATTGGATCTGAAGACCGAATCCTGGTGACATCATCCAGTCCCCAGATCAAACTTTACCTAAAACCAGACCCCTAGACATTTTTAGCTATAAGCCAAGAAATTCTCCTTAAGGCCTTTTGAGCTGAGTTTCAGTTACTTAAAACCTAAGTGGTACAAAGATGTGCTGGTGGCCGGGTGCCCCCACTCCCTGCCCCAAACAGGACCCATCGATGACCACACATGCTGGATGCCCAAGGTGCCCGCCTGGGCCAGGCGGATGTGGCTTCAGAGATGTGGCGAGGAGGGGGACTGCCTGAGAACGCAGGGGCTCTCGGGCAGGGCTTGGGGACCACTGGCACAGGCACAGAGGGGGTGACTGCAGTGCAGGGCCTGGTGCTGGCAGGTCCGGCCAGAGGTGTGCACGGTCAGCACTGGGGTCAGGAAGCCCCAGCAGCTGCCCTGTTGCGCTACTGAAGAGGAGCGAGGCCAGGGGTCCCCACTGCTGAAGCAGGAGCTTCGTGACCTGGCTGTGAAGGAAGAGGAACTAACTCCCCAAGTCCTGCTCAGGGCCGGCAGCACATCCCCACTTCAAAATGAGGCCACCGCGCCTCAGGGAGGTCGGGGCTCTCAGAGCCCCTGGCTTGGCGTCCACCACTCGGGCTGCAAGGTGGGTCGGCCTCAGAGAGCTGGAACTACACTTCTACGTCTTTGATGCTCTCAGAACCCTTTTGCTGGACATGGATGGGGGCCCTGAATCAACCCCACTCAGACTTGAGGACAGACAATGACAACCAGGACAGCAGATGAACAAGACGGGGCACAGGGAGGACTCTCGGGAGGGCGGGGCCGGACCCGGGGCCAGGGATGGCTAGAGGGAATTGAAGGCTTGAGCCAGAAGGAAGGCCACCACGCCAGGGGGCCTCTGGGGCCTTGAGTGTCCCATGGAGGAGTGTGAGGCCCCTGGATGGGGCGGCCTCAAGGATGAGGTCCGGCTGTTGGGGGTGAAGGGCATGGGAAGACTAAGGGCAGGCAGGAGGAAGCGCCTGGCTTGGCCTGGGAGCCTGGGAACCCACACCAGGCGGCTGCAAGGAACCGGGCAGAACAGGAGGCCCAGAAGGAAGGCCACACCCCGCCATCAGGGAGGGGAATCCCAGGACCTGGGGCTGCAGCAGCCAGGGAGGGTGTGGCCGGGACAGCAGCCCCAGGGCCTGGATCCCGGCTTCAGGGGCCAGAGGGGCCGGGTGGGACAGGGAGTGGGACAGGTGGACGGGGCGCCCTGGGCCGGGTCAGCACAGGAGAAAGGCACGGGGGCGGCGAGGGGGCGGCGGAGGCTGGGCCTCCTCTGCCGCAGCGCCAGCTGAACCGTCACCAATATTAATGACGGGAGAGAGGGCGAGGGGCAGGAAATCGGAGCCGGCTCCTGTGGAAGCGGTGACTCAGCGGCCAGCCGGCGGGCGGAGGGCAGCAGGACGGCCGGGACCGCTGCTCTGACCCCACGATGGCCCTCCTGGGGTCAGGATGCCGGGAACAGCCGGGCGAGGCGGCGTGGGCACCGGGCACCCGAGGTGCCGCCAGCCCCTTCTTTGGGGAGCAAAAGAGAAAAACGAGCCTCAAACTCAAAGCAGGTCGGGCCTGGGAGGAGGCCCAGGCGGGCAGCAGAACAAAGCGCCTGACGCGGGGCTGGGCCGCAGCCGCAGGAAGCAGCCGCCGGCCAGGGGACCCGGCGCCCGCGGCCCCAGCCCCTGCCCCGACCCCCTCGCCGGCCAGCCGCCTCGCGCCTGCAGAGTGAATCACTAATTAAAACCACTCCTCCATCAGCACCGCCCTGGGGGTTACTATTATTTTGTTCTCTGAGCTGCTTGGGTTGGTACCCGCAATGCGGCTGGAATCTCTCCTTCCAAACTGGGCTTTGAATCCCGCCTGATTCTAATGTGGGATTTGGGACAAGTGCCCCCCGGTCGTGGCCAAGCCTCGGCTTTCCCACCTGTGAAATGGGGATGGGGATGGTACCAACCTCTGGGCTTGAAGAAAGTAGGTGCTCAGTTAAAGGAGGCTGGTACCAGGGTGTGTCAATTCTCTGCACCTCCCTGGCCCCTATGAGTATGGGACAGGGATAAGAGCTGGGGATTCAAGAAATCAAAATTGGCTTCACCAAGAGGTGCCCACTCCCTTTACCCCAACAAGGTCTATGAGCCACAGATAATCCTCCAGGGCCTTGTCCCAAGGAGGAAGCCCATCCCCCTGGGAATTGGGTTGATCCCATACATATTGAATATGGGGACGGGGAGAGCCCTACAGAGAGGAGGGGACAGAGCCGCTCCAGCGGCACCTTCCACTTGAACCCTAGGGGCAGTGGTGAGTGACCTTGGGCAGCAAGCAGGCCCTGCAGAGAGGAGGAACTTGAGCAGCGGCATGGCAGGACGCGCCCCGGCGTGGGTCCACCCCACCCGGCCCTAATTTGTTACATGCAGCTCTCCCGCCGGTTCCAAAGTAATAAAATCTTCCTGAAATGCTAGAACCGTGAGGCCCGGCGCTGACGAGGCCGCCGGCTTCCGGAGGCCGCTGCTGGGCGGCGCTGTAAACCCCGGGCGATTGTTAAAATGATCGCTGCCGCCGCAGCCCTTGGCCTGCCGTCCCTCTTCCCAGACGTCAGGGACACGCAGGCAGGATGCTGCCGAGCCCCTTAGGGTTCTCCCACGACGGAGCAGCCAGGAGAGACCCGGGCTCTGCCTGCAGCCCAGAGCGACAGCCACTGAGCAGCCTGGCTCCTGAGGGCGCCAGCACCGGGCAGGGGCGAAGGAAGGGGCGTCGGAGAATTGAGCCCCTGTCTAGTGCGCACGCGTGCGCGCACGCATGATCACCGGTCTGCTTTCCACATGGGGCTGACGGGACCCAGACACCCCGTCCCCTCCCAGGTTCCAGGGATCGCAGGCCGTCACTCACCTTCCCCACGAGCTTGCCTTTGCGGTTCATGCACAGGTAGAACTCCGTCTCCTTGCCCTTGATCCGCACTTGACTACCGAAGGTGTCGGTCTCCACTAGGAGCTGGGCTTGGAACGGCAGGAGAAGAAGACACAGTTTTTAAAGTCTAGTCTAAAAGTTCAGCAGCTTGGTTCCTGACTCCCTCCGTCCCCTAAATCAGCCACGAGGCAGGTCTCTGACAGGTCTCATGGGAACACCCTGCCCCAGAGCCCAGAGAAGGACCCTGCTGGCACCTGGTCCACCTTGGAGCCTCTCAGCTCTGGCTTGGGACCCGGAGGGCTCCTGCTGGACTTCTGTCCCTTGTGGCTAAATATCAGTGTTCCCTCCTCCCCATCGTCCCTCCTCTCCACTCCCACAACTTCATTCCCCAAAGCAGGTCAGACAGCTGTACAAACACCCCTGGGAAGTCGCAGTCTCTGGACACGGGAACAGGCAGACGCACATGCATGCACACACACACCTGGCTTTGGGGCTCAAGCTATTTCCTTCAAAAGTTAGGTCGGTGGCCCTTTCCCCAGGCAAACATCTGGAACCCCTGCTGGTGCCTCGGGACACCTCTGCCCTTGATGCAGCAGGACACCAGGAGGAGGCACAGTCCCAGGGAAAGGGGATTCAGGATCTTCCACTTCCCTCCCTCAAGGCAGCCAAAACTAAAAGGTAACTAACTCCCAAGGGCCGGAAGTCCCAATCAGGACCTGATTCCTCCTCATCCAGGGTACAGCACACCATGCTAGACCACCATGTTCCACAAGGCCTCCCTCTAAACTCCTGACTGAACTGGGGGTCAAGAAGCCAAAGGGTGACTGGCCCTCCATTAGGCAAGCTGTGCCCAGACCCTTCCCCTCCCTCTGCCAGTCCACATGCTTCCCAGCAGGGTGCTGTGTGACTTTGAGTGGGCCACACACCCTCTCTGAGCTCTTTTTGCTCTCTGGCCCTGACCCTCATGTCTGGTTCCCCCAGCATTACTCCCCCCACAACAGCTGTTTTCCTTGGCTATGGCAATTCTCAGGCTGCCCTCCCTGACCCTCTGCTTCCCAGCCCCTGCCCCTCCCTCATCCACAAAAGTTTAATTCCAGTGACAAGGGACTTGCTCTCCATAACAAAAACCACAGCCCAAATTCCTGAGTACAGGATCCTTGGAGCCACAAAATGTGCACCTCAGCGCCCCTAAAATACACTCGGTATGATTTTAATAAAAAAAAAAATCACAAATATAGACCCTGGTACCCTGTTGTGAAAATTGAAACCATGTGGAACTCGGGACTTCAGTGATTAACTCCGCACTCCTTTGACACCACTACTAACTAAAATGCCATCCCACCTTTCCAAGGGGAAAAAGGAATCTACGTAAAATTTAAAGATCTAACAATGATTCGGTGACTCTGGGAACAGGGAGGCACACTCTTCCTCCACCTCCCCCAGGAAGCACTGGGGCAGCAGCATGAACTGGGGACAGGGGGGCAGGGGCGGGGCGCTGGGGCGCAGGGGCGGGGCCCTGGGGCACAGGCCCCGCCCTCCCTGCGGCTCTCCAGTTCAGGCGGTCACCCCAGGGTTGGGCAGGACGGCAGCTCTGTCCATTCACCCAGCTCTGACCTGGCCATGGGGAGGGCGCGGGGCCCAGGACACCCCAGGAGCTTCCAGCCCGGCCACAGAGGCGTGGGAGGGCCAGCTCTGGGGCGCACGGAGCCGATGCCACTGCAGCCCCATGCGGACCCAGTCCGCGGGCCTTGGTCTCTTCACCTGTAAAATGGAACCACCCTGATTCTTCGCGGTGCCCGCGAGCATGATGCGACGTGGCACGCTCTGCTCTCAGAGAATGGGGGAGGGAGGCAGCAACCGCGGCCTAAGCGTCCTAAAAGCGGAAAAACCAAACTGTTTGCCTAAAAGGAAAAAAAAAGTGCAAACACCGGCTGCGCGGTCGGGTCCGGGTGGCACAGGACCCGCGGCCAGGTCCGGCTGCTGCGCGGCCTGCCTCCGGGCCAGCGGCACCAGGAAGCACGTGCGGCAGTGCCCGGGCCAGGCTGCGTGCTTCTGGCACGGCTGTTCCAGGCTATGGGGCACCCCAAGTAAATCCCAGGGGGCTCCGCTCTGGCTGCGTCCTCCCGGCACATGCGGGGCCTCCGTCCTTGGAAGGATCTGCCTCCGGGCCAGCACGCTGGAGCGCTGTGCCCATGAGCCCCAGAGCTGCCGTCCCATTTTCTAGAGTAGGCAACTGAGGTTCACCCTGCGGCAGGGCTGCCTCTGGTGCAGGGCCCTGAACTCGGGGAAGAGGTCCCAGCTGCGGAGAGACGTGTCTCCGAGCAACCCCACACGCGCAGCCAGAGCGGCCTGCGCGGGAGACAGTGTGCTCTTCCTGCCCACCCCACCCCCACCGCAGCCGGCGGCGAGTGACGAGTGACCGAGACTCCACTGGGCGCATGACATAATGAGGGACGCAGGCCAGAATTATGTAAAGTCTTCAGGGAGTCATAGCAGCAGCAGTTCTCAGAGAGCAGAGGAGGGACTCCGCCCGGCCAGGTCTGCTCCAGGCGCTCGCCCCTCCCATCACCCAAGACCCCAGCAGCTCTCCGGAGTCAGCCTGGGCTCAGTGCTGTTTGTAGCGCCTGCGGCAGGCCAAGCGGAGGGGCAGATGACATTATCTTTCTCCCCTCCAGCCCGGGGAATTCAACAGGCGCCTCCCTGCGCCATTCTCACCCCCACCTGTCTCCCCTGCACACATCAGCCAGAGGAATCCTTCAAAAATATCAAATATATCAAAAATGTCAATTTAATTACATCTCTTCCCTGCTAAAAACCTTGTGAGTGGGATCCTCAACCCACTTAAAATAAAATCCAAACCCTTCCCTAGGACACCCCCCCACCCTGCCCTCCTCCCCTCCTCCTGCCCAGCCCAGCTGAGGGCCTCCTGTGGGTCCTCCTCTAACAGGCCAGCACACTCCTGCCTCAGGGCCTTTGCATTTGCTGCTCCCACTGCCTGGAGGTTGCTTTGTCCAGAGCTTCCCACAGGGGCTTCTCATCTCCAGTGACACTCACACGTCACTCCTCAGAGAGGCCCTCCTGACCATGATAGGTCATGTTGGCACCACCTCCCCTGTCCAGCCTACCCCAACCCCCTGTACCACACTCCACAGCGCTCTCCCATGTTATAGCTTAAATAAGGGTCCTCCAAAGGCCCATGGAAGAAAGCTGGGTCCCTAGTCCGTGGCACTGTTGGGAGGTGGCAGAACCTGTAAAGGGGGGGGGGACTACTGAGAGGAAGTGAGGTCACTGGGAGTGTATTCTTGGAGGGGAAATTGGGGCCTGCACCCCTTCTGCCTCTATTTTTTGCTTTCAGGCACCCTGAGGTAAGCAGCCTCCTCTGCCACACACACCTGTGGGACATACTGCCTCACAAAGGCCCAAAAGCAACAAGCCAACTACGGTGGACGGAAACCTCCAAAACTGAGCCAAAGCAAACCTTTCCTCTTTTCAAGTTGATTCTCTCAGGTGTGATGTTACAGTGATAGAAAGCTGACTAACACAATTCCTTACCCTTTTTATTGTCTGTCCCCACTTACAAGGAGGTAAGTTCTATGGGGACAAGGTCCTATCTGCTTACTCATCTCTATGACTTCCAGCACCTATCCCAGGCCTGACTCTTGGGAAATGACCAGTAAGTAAGTTCTAATAAGTGCATGAGCAGCCTTGCAATGTAGGTATGACTAACACTGAGAAGTAAAGAAAGCTGGGCGTGTGGCATGTGCCTGTGATCCCAGGAACTGGGGAGGCTGAGGCAGGAAGATCGCAAGTTCAAAGCCAGTCTCAGCAATTTGGTGAGACCCTAAGCAACTGAGCAAGACCCTGTCTCAAAATTAAGAAGAAAAAGGGCTGGGGATAGAACTCAGTGGTAAAGTGCCCCTGGGTTCAACCCCCAGTACCAAAAAAAAAAAAAAAAAGCTAAAAAAGAGATACAGGGAGGTGAAGGGACATGGCCAAGGGTACTCGACTATGATGGTTAGGGTAAGGGTTTGGACCCAGCCTCTGATTTCACAGTCAATGCCCTTAACCACTCTGCTCTCTCCTGCTGTGGTCCCTGGTGTCACTCATGCCACTCACTAGAATCCTCACTCATCCCTAACCTCAGTAGCAAAAACAAAAACCCTTGCTGTGCAACAAAGGAAGCAACTCTGTCCCTCTCTGAACCACGATGAGGTAACCTCCAAGGCCTCTTCAGCTCTATCCCTCCAGAATGGATTAGTAACTCACATTCGTGTTGGGCATCTGATGTGCCAGGCACTTTTCGAACTACTACACATGCGCTATCTCAGTCATCCTAACAAGAGTCGTGTGAGGGCCGGGCACGTGGCCCACGCCTGTAACCCCAGCAGCCTGGGAGGCTGAGGCAGGAGGACGGAAAGTTCAGCAACTCAGTGAGGCCCTGAGCAAGTCAGCAAGACCCTGTCTCTAAGTAAAATGGAAGCAGGGCTGGGGGTGTGGCTCAATGGTTAAGCACCCCTGTGTTCAAGCCCCAGCACTGCCAGGTTAGAACTCTGGCCATCATCCCTGGTCTGCAGGCAGGAATACAGTCCCCAGGGCCACACCCTCGTGTGGCCTCCATCCTAGTGCTGAGCGAGCAGTCACACCCAGGCAGGCTGCCCCTGAAGTCTGTGGCTTAGCCAGCCGTCCACCTCCCTCTCCTCCCACTGTCTCTCCCAGGAGAGCAAGTAATAGCACTGAGTGGGGTGGGGTCTCCTCTTGGCCTCAGCCGTGGGCAGAACTCAGGGGCAGGGAGGCCCTCAGAGCAAGCAGCAGAGGCCCATCCTTCCGGCCTCCACTTCCAAATGACCTTGAGGAAAGAGAGGTCCCTAGGGGGACCTCGTGGAAGATGCAGATGGGGAAGCCCTGAGGGGCGCCAGGGCAGGACTGACCAGACAGCCAGGGGACCTTCCCTCTGGACAAGGGACAGGAGTGCTACACAGACCAGAGGACCCAAGATGGGAGCCCGGTCATGGCTCCCTGGAAAGGAGAGCCCCGGAGCAGCTGGCACGACCCACTGGGGCAGGAGGTGCAGAGGACAGGGGCTCAAAGACCCAGGCCCTGCCCACACTGGGAGAGGGGCTGGAGGGGACACTCTTCAACAGACAGCAGCTGGGGTGTCTTCTCCCCGTCCTTCTTAAAGCCTGCAGTAGGAACGGGAGAAGAGGCCGTGGAAGGAGCCACTGGCGGCCTCCACGTTTCTACCACAGAGGCCAGGCTGGGCATCTGCGGGCAGAACCTCCTGGCAGGGTCCTCACTGGGATTACTAAAGAGGAAACGGAGGTACCCCCTGAGCAGCTGGGTCCCTTGCCAGAGTCCCACAGTAGGGATACTCTGGAGGCAGCCGAGCAGCTCTAGAGCTGGAGGTTCAGACCCAGGGCTGCAGCAGCCTGGGCACCCACGCAGCCCAGGCCTGGGGCACAGGGAGGAGCAGGGAGGAGCAGGGCTCTGGCGGCCCACGGACGGGGGTGCAGTGGGGCTCCCAGCTGGGCTCCCACGGGGACCCAGGCCTGGCATGGAACACCCTGGGCTGGAAGGGTGGGGACAGAGGGAGACACCGAGAGGAGCAGAGACCTGGGAGACAGGCCAGCCGGGGACACAGGGAACGGGACCCCCAGAGGCAGCGCAGAGCACAGGCCAGAGGACAAGCACCCAGCCCCACACAGGGTGTGCTGCGGCCGGCCGGCTGCGAGTTCCAGGGCTGACCAGGCTTCTGGCCCAGCGCCTGGCATCGTCCTCCAGTGAAGAGTGCCCTTGGCCCAGAGGCGCTGGGAGGCCACACTGCTCAGCCCTGCCTGCTCCTGAAGGTGGGCCAGGTGGACAAGAGGGCGGGGAGAGGCCCCTTCCCAGAAATGTCCCACTGTGCGCGCACACACACGCATGCACGCTGAGGCCCTCTTCCCAGCTCCCCTCTGAGTCCCTGCAGGAAGCTGGGAGGCCTCGTGGGCTCCAGAAAGGAACAGGGGAAGACAATCAATAGGGCCGACCAGAAGCTGTGCTCAACCCTAGCGGTCACTCCAGGTGGCCACAGCAGCCATGGAGAGGACAAGACACGAGCGACCACCTCCCACTGGGGACAGAGGTCATGTGACCAGAGCCCAGAGGGCAGGAGATTAAGCCTGAGATGTGCAGTCCCACCCCCGCAACTGGCCAGGAGAGGGGGCACAGGTCTGTGGGTCACCCCATCCCTAAGGCACAGTCCAAGGATGGAGGAGGAGGAGGGACCCCCCAGTGAAGCACCATGCCACACACCCCACCCGTGGGAAGGAAGCCTCTGGGCCCCTGCCCCTGCTGTGAGCCCCTGCCCCTGCTGTGACCCTGCCACGGTCCCCGGTGCACATGGGTCCCCCGCAGCAGGGCTCAGACACGTCCTGGGCACCTCCGTGACGGCCCGGCACAGGGCTGCGGCTCCGAGCACAGCGGACACAGGCGCCCACGGGCAGCAGTGCGCACTGAACCCGAGAGACCGAGAGCCAAGTAGCAAATGGACAACGGACCGTCCAGCGGCCATCGCACTAGGAAGAACCAACCCTGACAGACAGAGCTGTGGACTCTGATCGGGGACCATGGGACAGAAGCCTGAGTGAGGGAAGGAGCGGCCACGGAACGTCTGGAGGGTAGTGTCCCCAGGCTGGGGCAGTGCAGGTGAGCGGGAGGAGCGCAGGGCCAGGCGTGGGGCCCAGCAGTGGCGGGAGCAGTCTCGGGAGCTGGCCATGCAGGCCTTGGGGTGACTCAAGGCTTTCAGTCTAAGCGACACAGCACCTCTGACCGTGGTGGGGTGACAGTCGAGACTGGGGATGGAGAATGGATGGGGTCGGGCTCAGAGCAGGGATCCCTGCAGCCTCAGCCAACCAGTCACCCCACACGCAGCCCTCCAGCAAGTCCTAGCATGGGGACACGGGGACACAGGGTCCCCACCCCACCAGTTCAGCAAAGAGCCTGCATTCTGGGCCCCCGTCCTGCTGTGCCCGAGACCCTGCCACGCAGAACCACCTGCACCCCACACACCAGAGCCTCACAGGGACAGAGGACGCTCCCTTCTCCTGCCGGGGCCTCCTGGAAGCCTCAGGAACCGCTCCTGAGGGACACCTCCTCCTCACTGCCCAGTGTGTCCCGGCGGTTACTGGTCCTGTTTACTCAGGGCCCTCCACGAGGCTCCCATTCCCGGGACAGGACAGTGGCCACAGGGCCCGCTGTCTGCCCATCCCGAGTGGTGGAACCCAGGTTCAAATGCCCGTGGAGTCCACAGCCTGTGCTCTCCACCCTGGCAACCCCGTCCTGGGTTGCTCTGGGCATTCCTGGCCGGCGAGGCTGGCCTATTGCAGAAGGGGGTTCTAAACATTTTTTATTTATCTTCAAAAAGACCTTTGTGCAAATGAAATCAGCCAGGAGTCACCAATCCCAGGACTCACAAATGGAGGGGACTCACAATCCCTTCCATTGGTGGGGCCCCTGACCACTTCCTGTGCGGGGGCTCCGTGGCCCCTGGCCTCCCTGCTAAGAGTCCATCCCCACCACTCGGCTGCCCGCTTCCCAAGGCCTGCGGAAGCTGGGCTCCACCCTGCACGGCCCAGGCTCAGGCCCATCCACCTGGGATCAGGTAGATCCAGGGCTGCTGCTGCCCAGGTGGCAGAGGGAGAAACTGAGTCTGGAGCCAGAGCCACCGCCCAGGTTCGCAGGCTGCTCGGTAACGGCTGCAGCAGGAACAGGTGTCCCGGTGTCCAAGGCAGCGCTGCCTGCGGGGCAGTGTGCCTGGTCACAGAGGTGACCAGGACCAAGGGCAAGGAGGAGAGAGGGTGCAGCCCACATGACCACCGTGGCTCCCCCAAGCCCTGCCTGCCAAGTACACGCCCCTCAGCCTGCAGCCCTCTGGCCAGCTGTGTCCCCTCTAGAGCAAAGCTATGAAAGCGCCTGCCCCTGGAACAGCCCCCTGGGACCCCAGAGTGCTGGGAAAGCTTTAGGGGCAACAGGGAGACCCTCCGCAGAACACCAAGGGGCAGAAGTCCCACTGACACCCGCAGAGATTTCCCAAAGGACCACCGGCAGCTGCAAAGCTCCGGAAGGGCTGGACAGGGGGACCTGTCCCCGGCATGGATGCCAGGGCCCCAGGGTGCCAGCTTCCCAAACCTGGGCCCCTGGTGTCTGCGGGGACTCCTGATCCCAGGCGCACAGAGGATTCTGTTTGCAGGAAGCATCTGCTGAAACCCCAGCAGCACGTAATGAAGCCGTGATGCTCCGGGGCTTCGCGAGTCCCCGGCTGCAGTGCTCTTCCCAGTGAACCCCGTCCTGAGAAGAGGGAACAGGTTCCGGAACGGCCCTGGGCCCCAGGCCACCCCTCCCCCAGGCAAGGCACAGAGTGGCCCCCCTCCTGCCCAGGCCACATAAATCACCCTTCCAATAATATTTGTATCGATCATCTAGATCGGAAGCCTCAGTTGGGCCATTGTCTCACTTCCTCTCCCAGGGCTCACAGATGGGGTCCCTCCCCTCATCTGCGTTTCTAATGGGACGTTTAAATGGAACAGCAGCAGCCGCAAGGCCCTGGGTCGCCCTGGGTGTTGGGGGCTTGGAGGAATACATAAATATATTCCTTGAGAGACAAGGATTCAGTGCGGGAGTTTGTGAGGTGGAAGAGCATTCGAGACAAGCTAGTTCCTAGCAACTCGGAGATGCGGCCCGCCGGCGCCATCCAACAGCTTGCAAGAAATGCAGACGCTCAGGCCACTGCTGACCCACCCAGTGGACACGGGCATTTTGACAAGACCCCCAGGTGATTCACATGCACGTTAACATTGAAGAAGCCTCCTCTAGGCCAAGCCTTCCAGTGTTCAGAAGGGAAACAGGCCTAGAGAAGGCAAAGAGCTTGTCTGGGGTCGCACAGCCGGCAAGGCCGCCTGGGTTCCCAGTTTAGGCAGAGAAAATGGGGGGACAGGTGGCTTCAGAGTGAGAAGCTAGTCACCCCTGGGCTCCTTTCCCTCCCCAGCTCCTACCTCCTGTCACAGAGTGTGGACAGATGGTTCAGGCCAGAGTCTGGCCCCCATACTCTTCCAGGCTGGAGGGGCCAGCAAGAGCTCCAGGGACTCCCCAGGAGGCCACCTCCTCCCGCCTGGCCAGCCAGCTGCCCCTTCCTGGCAGCGACTGGACAGAAGCTCCCAGGGAAAACTACCACCTGGATCTGCCCAGCCCAGCCAGGCATCTGCAGGGCGGCCCAGAGAGGGGACCAGCAGAGGACTGGGGAGACCCAGGCAGAGCAAGCTGTGGACAGAGGGAGGGACAGGGACAGACAGAGACAAAGAAGAGAAGGGCCAGAACCAGGCCAGGAGAGGGGAGGCGGGGAGGGCCGGGAGCCGGTGAAGAGTGATGGGCAGTGCGCAGAGGCAGCTGCCCGGCAGCGAGGGCCCAGTGTGGCCCAGCCCTGCCCAGCCTGGCCGCCCGGCCCAGCCCCCAGTGCCGCTGCAGCTGCCACTCCAGGGCCCACCACGAGGTCAGCCCTGCCCTGGGGCTCAGGGAAAATAAATGGTGTCCAAGATAAAGGGTCCAAGAAATTATTTGTCTTGTTGTCACATTCTGACCGCAATGGGCAGGGCTGCCGGGCAGAAAGGCCAGGATGGCAGGCCCAGCCTCCTGCCACGGCCACCCAGGGCCCTGCTCCAGTGGGCCTGGACGCCTCCGGGGACCTGAACCCGAGAAGGCAGGCACCCGCAGGCCGTGCTTTCCCAAGGGCGAGGCCCAGGAGGCCTGGAGCTCAGGCTCTTCCCGCCCCGCAACTCCAAGTGACTAATCTGCGTGCCGAGTACCCGTCCAGGGGTCCTGGCTGGACCCCTGGGCACTGCAGCCCTGTGTGTCTTGCTCTCTGCTGAGGGTCTTGTGGGGGCTTGAGAAGAAGGGGAGGGGAACATCTCCCCCTCCCAGCGCGGGGAGGGCCTGAGTGCTCCCAGACTCCCCGGAGGAGGACGATGACGTCCCAGGGTCAAGGGCAGGTCAGCAAGACCACAGTCCAACATGCCCAGTGTCCACACATTCAAGCTCCCACACGCCAGGCTGAGTCCCACTACGAGCAACAGCATCCAGAAAGCACGACCCAGAGGCGCCCAACCAGAACCGAGGCCCAGCAGCAGCAGAGGGCAGCCACCTGCGGCGGGGCTCCCGGGCCACCACTGCTGCTCCCGACAACCGCCAATGACAGGGACATCGGCCAGCCGAGCACCCTCTGCTCCCATGTTCAGCCAGGACCCTGAAGGGCTCCTGGGTCCAGCACACCCGAAACCAAGGTCCACGACCTTCCGCCAGCGCCCAGAGCTGGGGTGCAGCCTGAGGCCTCCGGGGCGTTGGCGAGGGGCTTGGCACCTACCATACTTGTCCCCGTCCTCGCCGCGGGCGCTGATCCTGCGGCCCAGCACCTGGATGTGCTTCCCGCTGGTCCTGCTGTAGAGCTGGTACACCCGCAGCTGCTTACGGCTCACATCGTCCCGAGCCCGGGTCTGGTTCTCCACGTGGATGCGGAAGTCCACGTTCTCCTCGGCCGCCAGCACCTGAGGGGGAAGGAACAGTGCTCCAGCCACGTGCATGACAAAGGGCAAGGGCCGCCTCCACACGGGCCAAGGTGGCCCGGCCAGGAAGCCAAGAGCCAGCCTAGGGGGACGCGCCCTGGGCTGCTGGACCCCGCAGCCCAGCCCTGCGGAGAGCAGGCAGGCCGGTTGCCTCCGCCAGCTTCTCCTCGGCAAAATGTTAGAGCGGAGCCCTGCCCGGAGGGGACAAGGAGCAACTGGAGGACACCGACCAAGCATCCAGAGGAGGGGACGGGGGCACAGAGCTGCCACCAGGGGCCAGAGTCCACAGTGACTTCTGCCCCCAGGCCAGCGACGATGCTGAGGCTTCTCCCACTAACCCACACTGCTGGTCTGGGCCCCTCCTGGAGGACCCTCCATCGCCTATCTGCCATCTCAGTTCCCTTTGTCGCCTGGGGCTTATCTTGAGTCTGGCCACCTCCTCCAGGAAGCCTCCTCTGGTCACAGGGACACACACCTCTCCAGGCTCCATCCCAGACACGGCCTTTCATCTGGACAGTGTGCACCCGCTTCCTCACGGCCTCCTGCTACTCCGGTTCACTTGTGCCACCTGCTAATCTGCCCTCCACCAAACCTGGTCCTTGTGTGGGCTCCTCCTGGCCGCTCCCACTGTGACCTCCCGGACCCGCAGGCGAGCCTCAAATGCTCTGGGTCTTCTCCTGCTGCCCCCTCCCCACCCGCCTCTCAGGCTCCTCCCTCAGCTCCACGGCTCTTCCCTGATCTCCACCCCAGGTCCCTACTTCACCCGCATGTCTGCTCCGACAGGCCCTTCTGGACCACCCTCTGAAGTGGCCTCGACTCTGCTGCCTCCACCCCTGATGGGTGGGTCCCTCCAGCCCTCGTCCACCTGACATACCTCCTACCACCTGGTGTTCGTCTGTCTTTCCCAGTAGACTGGCCCCATGGCCGCTGACGCAGTCCGCTCTCTCCTCCTTGCGGGCAGCTCTTTCCCCCACCCAGGGCAGTGGACACCCAGACACTTGCTGGTTGGATAGACGGTGGGTGGATGGGTGGACGAACAGGGGAACGCTGTTGTGCCATTCAGAGTGACATTAAATTTTCCCATGTCCTGCTAATTAGGTGACAACCGAACCACCTTGACTGTAAAGCTGAGCAGGTCCTGACACCTGGCCGGCATCCTGGGTTTGCTCTGCGTCCACATGGGACTGACGCACACGAGACCCGAGGGGCCCTGTGCCCGGGACACCCCACCCCCACACTGGAGCTCGGGGGACCCCACTGACAGAAGCGTCATCTCCCCCTGGGCTCCAGGCTCCCCAGGGGGAGGACCATGCTTTCCTCATGTTACAGCCCACGCCCAGCCCAGCCTGTTCCCCTGCTGAGCTGCCCATCTCCTGGGCCATCAGTGAGTCCACGGCTGCCCTCCCGCTGCGGCCTCGTCCCACAAACGGAGATGAGGAAACTGAGACTCCACAGCTGAACGGTCAGGAGAGGCCGCGCAGAGCTACCCCAGGCCATGGCCGGGGACTGTGCTTCCCCCAGGGCCTCCTTCTCATGTCCACCACCCCCAGGGGCTGCACGGACCCGCCTCACTCCTGCACGGCTCTGCAGGACCGCCACCCTGCTGGCCCTGCCTGGCCCCAGGGCCATCAGGACCTGCCCTCCATGCAAGGCCAGGGCGTGCCACTAGCAAGGGGACCAAAGGAAGGTCCCCAGCCTTTCCATGCCTCATCCCCTTATCTGAGGGATGGGGTGCCGCCGACACCCTGCACAGTGCTGTGAAGATGAACGTAACGAGCAGCACAGTAGGTGCTCAGAGTTGTGCCCCACAGAGGAGGCGCCCCCAGTGTGGCCCTGGGAGGGCTAGGGAAGCCCAACAAACCAGGATACAATTTGGGAAGGCACAATTGCCTCTGAGGGTCCCCGTAACCCAATGCCATGGGAACGCGTATCACCCCCATTTCACAGATTTTAAAATTGAGACACAAGAAGGTTAAGTCTGCCGGGCGCGGTGGCACACGCCTATAATCCAAGCGACTTGGGAGGCTGAGTCAGGAGGATCGCGAGTTCAAAGCCAGCCTCAGCAACTCAGTGAGGCCCTAAGCAACTCAGTGAGACCCTGTCTCTAAATAAAATACAAAATAGGGCTGGGGATGTGGCTCAGTGGCCGAGTGTCCCTGGGTTCAATCCCTGGTTCCAAAAAAAAAAAAAAAAAAAAAAAGGTTAAGTCTATTGCTCCAAGCCAGGCGGCCCAGGGAAGCCCCAGGGCCTCCTTCTCATCTCCACTGCCCCCAGGGGCTGGCACGGACCCGCCTCACTCCCACCCTGAGCATCAGCGCCCCAGAGTCCCCCCCAATGGGCACGTGTCCTGAACACATCCCCACCCACGGACCTCAGCCCTCCTGGAATGACTTCTGGGAGGCCCGGCCCTGTCCCCTCCCCCAGGGTCGGCGCCAGCCTCCCCTGCTCACAGGAGGCCTTATCGACCAGAGGTCAAACCAATCTCCTCACCCCAGGGCCCCGAGGGGAGCTGCCCTGCCCCAGAAGCTGGCCTCCCATTAATGATTTTCTCCCTGGCCCACTGGACAGAGGGAGCGTGGGTGACCCAGGGTCAGCAGGGGTTAGAGGGTGACCCTTCCACAGGACATGGGGGGAACAATCCATCTTGCCCAGCTTCCGTGATTTAGGCCACACCCTGTGGCCTGATCAATCCCAAGGGAGGCAGTGGGGGTGGCCTGTCCTGGAAACGGGGTCCAAGAGTGCCCCAGGCTCCTGGGCATGGCCTCTGGTGGGCTCAGGGATGCCGCGTCCTTCAGCCTGACTGTCACCTGCCTCAGGCACCTGCCTGTCCCCCACCTCCAAGGCTGGGGGGTCTCTGCTCATACTGCTGTCCCCAGAGTCAAGCTTGTCTGGTTTGTCCCTAGGTTTCAGCTCCTCCTCCCGCAGGTCATCAGCAAATGCTTACCAAATGGCTGTGGCCGAAAATGATGACACCTGGGGCTCAATAGTGACCCTGCTTCTTTCCACCCAAACAAGCAGGGTGCCCAACAGGGGGATGGCAAGGGAAGTTCTTTTTCTGTTGTTGTTTTCTTCTTTTTTGGCACCAGGGATTGAACCCAGGGGTGCCACATCCTCAACCCTTTTTATTTTTTATTTTGAGACAGGGTCTCACTAAATTTCTTAAGACCTTGCTAAGTGCTGAGGCTGGCCTCCAACTTGTGATCCTCCTGCCTCAGCCTCCTGAGCCACTTGGATAGCAAGGGATGTTCTACAGCTACAGAGAGCTCTGCTGTCCTCTGCTGAGAAGCCCCCTAGCCATGCTTCTCTTCTAACTCCCTTGACCACCCCAACAGCTGAGTTATCCCCACAGATGGGACCTCAGGCCTCTGTTCAGGGCCACAGGGCAGGGTGGGCGAGCAGAGCCCCAGGCTCTGCCTCCAGAGCACAGGCACGCAGGGCTCCCAGCAGCCATCGCTCCGTTCCCTGTCCACTAACTAGCTGGTGGAGGTCTCCTGGCCTCCGCGCCTGAGCAGAACCTAGTGGGGCCCCCAGGACAGTCAGAGCTGCCATCTGCCCACTCACACCCTCCAGGGGCATAGTGTCAGGGGTGCCAAAACCCACCAGGCAAACAGGATCCCACTCCCACAGCGCTCGCAAGGTGGAGGGAAGGGCCTCGGGGTCCCGCCGCACCCCACCTCACACACGTGGATTGTATTTTGGGTGGAAGTAGCTTTTCCCACAGTGAGGTGACCGCAGTCCCCTGGCAGCCTGACCCCAGCTTCAGCCGCCTGCCCCTTCCCTGGGCCTGAGGCTTCGGCTGCGGTGGAAATACTCCTCAGCCCAGGAACCGGCAGAGGCCACAAGGGCCCCGGGCCTGCCAAAGCCCCCGACCCAGAGACGCCAATGTGGGCTCAGGGAACTTGGCCCACCAGGCGGCAGTCCCATGCTCGTCCCGCATGGCTCTGAATGCATGCAGGGGGACCGTCCCTGCCCGGAGCCCTGCCCTGGCTCCCAATGCCCACAGGACAACATCCAGGGATCCTCAAAACCCAGCCTCTCCCAGGAAGAGCAGCCTGCTTCCCTAGGCAGGTCGTGGGACCCTCTGCAGGGTCAAAGAGGTGTGGCCGTCCTGCGGAGGTCACCCACGGTCTCACCCACTGGGGTCCAACACCACCAGTGCTCCCTCTGCTGAAGATTTCAGTCCACTGTTCTGAAGGGCACCCTGGTGGCTTCCTACTTCCTCCCAGGCCTGGTGGCCACCTTCCACCACCCGCACCCCGTCACGCACACTGCCCAGTCACACGCTCCACACCGGGAGCACCACCAGCCCCGGGCTGCCCGGTCCGCCCCAGTCACCGACTCCCTGGTCTCTCTAACCCTCTGCTTTCCCTTAGAAAAGCAGGGTTGGTTTATATCATTGACCTCCAGAGAGATGACATCAGTGACAACCGCAACCCACGTTCTTCTGATTTGTTCTTTGGACAGCCGTGACAGGCTGAGCAGGTGAACCACCTCGGTAAATCGCCCTGTGTCATCGCCAGGGCAAATCGCCTGGTTGGCTTATTATCCCCATATTATGGATGGGGAGCATGAGGCCCGGGAAGGTTATATGGCTTGTTCTAAGTCACAGAATCAGTGAGGAGAGGACCAGCTTCCCCTCCATCCAGAGCTCACACCCCCTGCCACTCAGCCTCGCCTGCTGCCATCCTCCCTACCACCTCCTCTTCCACAGCAGTGCCCCCGTCCTGGATCTCACTCTCCATAGTTACTCTCATCCACTAAGGCTCAAAAATATTAAATGGGAAATTCCAGAAATAATCAATGTATAAGCTTTACGTTCTGTGCCATTTTGAGGAGCGTGACGAAACCTCATGCCACCCCCTTGTCCAGCACCGTATCCACCCTATATACACTACCCACCAGTTAGTCACTCCAGAGCTGCTCAGCCATCAGGTCCACTGTCTCAGTACAGCAATGCCCGTACCTGGAGTTGGTGCCACCCTCCACTTGGAGGGTCTTGGAACATATCCCCCAAGGACGAGGGGGGGTAACTGCATGCCAGGCAGTAGCTGGCTCCGAACACAAGCCACAGTTGAGGGGTGAGGGAGACACTGTCCATGAAATGGCTGGAGACCCCGAACTCCCCCTTGCAAGGAGGGAGGATGGGGGCCACTGCCCCTCCCCCTCAGCCTCCTGCAATCCCTGCCCCACTCCAGGCAGCCCATCCAGAGGGGCGGGTCTCCCTGGCCCCATTCCACCACAGCCCGCGTCTCCCGCAGCAGCAGGTCAGCTCTCCAGGGCTTTCAGAGCCTCTCCAAACTCTGGTTTCAGACCTGAGCCCTTCACCTCCTCTGGGGGTGGTCCCTGGTAAAGGCAGCCCCCCTCTCGACCCCAGAAGGCAGCTCCCCGAACTCCTCCTTGATAGTAGCCTGGACTCCAGCCCAGGGGCTGCTGCCAGCCACGGTGACCTGTCCATCACTATTGCTGTTGAGAGCAGAGCTTGAGTTAGCTCCCACTTCATGGGCATGAGCTCCGTGCCAGGGCCCAGATGCCCATTTGCCAGCCACTGTCCTCACTCCCCATGTGACAGGAGCAGGTCAGAATGATGACTATCCCTGTGCTCTAGGTGGCACAGGGAGACACAAGTGGCCAAAGGACCAGCCAGAGCAGTACAGAAAGTGACTGAGCCAAGATCTGGATCCACCTCTGACTCTGAGAGCCACGAACCTGCCCGCAGCTGGCACTCCTGCACGGAAGGCAGAGGGGAAGACCCAGCGCGCCCGGATCTCGCTTGGCTCAGAGGGCACCCCCACCCTCAGCCCAAGTGTCTGACTTCTCCCCTGTCACACTCCCCGTACCAAGCCAGCCTGGAGAGAAAGTGAGGCCGCAGAGGGCCCTTCCCCGCCCCCAGCCTGTCCATTAAGCTCCCAGAGCTGTCAATGTATTGATTGGCAGGGCCACGCCGTCAGCATGGCGGGGTGCAGCAGGGTGGGGGCGGGGCCCACGGGTCAGCCTCCCTCTCCCCATACATCAGCCTCTCCTGCAGATTGTCGATATGGGTGCTGCCGGGGCAGGCGGCCACGCCTGGAGCAGCCTGGGGACGGGACAGACTTGTCAAGCCCTGAGCCTGCTTCTCTTCCTCCCTTTTCCCTTCCCTGGAACCCGGAGGTGGGAGAAGAGCCACCCATGCCTGAGATAACAAGCAAGCCCTGTGCTCTGGCACTCGATGCCCAAAGGGCCTGTCCACCACTTCCATCCCTGACCTTGATGTTGCAGGCACCCCAATGGGCTTGGAGCCCTGGCCACCCCCGGCTCTTCCCTGCTTGAGGCAGCCATGCTTGGCTGCTCCTGCCTTTAGGTTCAAGCAGAGCCTTGCCCTGGCCAGCCCTTCTGCCAGTCCCCACCAGCTGCGTGGGCTCCGCTCCCCAGCACCCAGCCTTACTCCCTTCCAAACCCCAAGGGCTGGCAGAAGAGTGGACACCCTGTGCCAGGGCACCTGGAGAGTGGCCAGGGAGGCTTCATCCAGGTGCTCCACCCCCATGCCAGGTGGGCACCAGGTGTCATGGTGCCACGCAGGGTCAGCCCACCATGGACTTCAAGAACTGCATGCTGGCCCCCCACTGGCCTAGGACACCACAGAGCCAAGTGAGGACCGCCACACACATTTACCGCACACTGATGATGAGCCGGCACTGTGCCTAGTGCTCCCCTAGGGACCACAGTCCACCCTGGCAGCAGCCCCAAGGAGGACCCTCAATATGCCCAGTCACAGAGCCACTGAGTGGCCAAGATGGGAGTGACCTGGTGGGTTGGATCCAAAGCCTGAGCTCCCTTCTGCCCCCGGGAGTTCTAGCAGAGAATACCAGGGTCGAAGGACAGGGACCAAGAGCTGTGGGATTCCAAGGTAGAAGGTGGGATGGGAGCCAGGGAGCCTGGCAGGTAAAGCAGCCCAGCGTCCCAGGAAGCCTGGGGAAAGCTGAAGCCCGCGTTGTCTCCCCCAGGCCCTTCGAAACCCAGTCCAGACAGACAGACAGCAGTGTCCCATGAGTGTTCATGGATTGCTAATGAGGAACAGCGCCATATGTGAGCCCCTACTGCATACTTGGTCCAGGACTGGGCTTCCATTACTCATACCACTAGCCTTGGGAGTGGTATTATTATCCCTATAATATCCTGAGGCAGCAGAGACTCAGAGAGGTTAAAGATGTTGCCCAAAGTCACACAGCTTGTGAGTGGTGGAATGGCAATCACACCTAGACCTGAGTCCAAAGCCTGAGCTGCAGCAGACTCGGGGAGGAGGCCTGCTGTCACTGATCCAAGCGCCTTGCTGGCTTTCTCCAGCATGTCGTGTACCCGGGACACACACGCATACCCCTGAGCGATTCCTATTGCTCAGACATGCATTCTTGGCCATGGTGCTGGCTACTCTGCCTCCAATACCCCCACAACCCCTAAGCAGCAGGCGCTCCTCATACCCCACTCTGCAGACGGTGACACCAAGGCACAAGGCTGAAGATCAGGGGACGGGTGCTGATAAGCGGCAGAGCAGCCACACGAGATTCCCACCCACCTCGCTGACACTCAGGCAGGTAAACTGAGGCTCAGAGAGGGAAGTCACTTAGTAAGCCAGTGACAAAACCAAGGCTGGTGCGTGGCCCACAGGAGGCTCGTCTTGACACAGCAGTGTTTTAAATGGGACTGAGCCAAGGCCCCTGTGACGTCAGGGACTACAGCCAGTGGCCCACCCACCTGCCCAGGTTCTGGAACAGACCCCACAGTCAGGCCCAAAGTGCCACCAGCAGGCCAAAGCCCACACCCGCCCGGGGCCACGGGGACAGGACTCGGCACACCCTCCCCAAGTGGTCTGCCAAGGGTCCCAGCAGACCCTCCGGAGCGCACAGAGGCTCCACGGAGCAGCGCTTGCCCAGAGTCGATCCCCCCACCCCCGTGCCCAGGAGGCGACAGAGACCCAGGAAAGGACTGACTGGAGCTGACAGGGCCAGAGGCTCAGGGACTGCACACTTAGGAGTAGGGGTTGTTTCATGTTGGTTTTCCCCATTTTACATAGGCAGAAGCTAAGACCAGGAATGTCAAGGAACTTGCCCCAGGTCACACAGTAAAGAGAAGGTGGGGCCCCAGTTGGAACCAGGCTGGGGACTCCAGGGCTTCAGGCTGCCTCTTAGTCAGCCTGAGTCCTAAGCCAGCAACCCCAGGGCGCATCGGCTCTGCCCTCTCTGGCCGAGGGATCCCTGCAGGTGCCTGCAGCCACCCAGCCACTCGTCCTTCCCCCTCAGAATTCCCTACAGAGCAGGTTGTGAGGCTCTGCCCAGCACTGTGAGAAGCCCCTGCACCCCGAGAGCCCGCTGTGCCTACTGGGGGGCACACATGGCTGCTGCGTCTCCGTGTCAACCAGATGGGCCTGCAAGCCCATTTTCCACACCCACGGTTTTGCTGCTAGAGAACCAGGTCACAGCCAAAAAGTCCTGCAGGGGATGGACTTCCTGCCCCCTCCAGCCTCCTTCTGGGGGCCTAAGGCACCCACAGAGCTGCCCAGGGAGGGCGAAGGCTGCACATGCCGCCCAAGCCTGCTGACACGGCTGTGCCAACCACAGCACATGTTTAAAATCCACCTCTTATCTCCAAGCAGGTGACACTTAGGGACATCAGGAATGTTGGCAGGGTGCCTGCCTCCCTCTCCCTCCACCGGGAAAGCGGCTGGAAGCAGAGTGCTGAATGCCCCACCCCACAAACACCCCCTCCACCCCTGGGACCCTCTGGGCAGCATCAGGGTCCAGTGCCCTCAGGCCCCGAATCACCTCCCTCAGCATGCCTGCTGGGCCTCTGTGGCCCACCAGTACCCTCTCTGATTAATGCCAGGGGTCACTCTGGAAAGTCAGCCTGGCATGGTGGAATGAAGACAAGATCTTGCATCCAGAGGGCTGGGATTCCGCCCTGCCTGGAACAAGTCCCTGCCTCGCCTTCTCCATCTGTGAAGTAGGATATCACTCGGTCCTACCAGCCATCTGTGCAGTGGTTGGAAGATTGGAAACAGCTGCCTGATGCCACAGACACTTTGAACCTCTCACCAGCGCCTTCGCAGTGGAGGGAGGTGCGCCCTGCCCCGCAGAACTGGGAGCGGCGGGGGACAAGCCCCTGCAGATCTGGCCATCTCCCCTCTGGGCGCAGAAGCTGGGGCCAGCTGCCCTCCAGGGCTTATCCTCAGGTCAGCAAGAAGCAGCTGTCAAATGAAAACCTGCCTGAACAGACAGATGCTGCTGCTTGTGCCAAAAATAAATAAATAAAAGTGCCACCCAACAGGACAGTTTTCCATCCTCCTCTTGCCCCAGAGGACACTGTCCCTGGTTTCTCTGTACTAGCCAGCCTGAAGGAAGGGGTCAAAGCCCACGGAGGAGGCTGGGTGTGGGGGGTGGTCAGGTCGAGAGGGATGTGGAAGGAAACTCCAAAACTAGAGCACCTCTTGCAGGGAGAGAGGAAGTGGCGGGGTGGGAAGGACAGGGGCTAGGAGGGACAAGGGACCGCCGGGAGGAGGCCTCCCCCTCCCCCACCCCTGCCCGCTCATGCCCAGCTTGTCTGGGGAAGGCCGGGACCTAGCTGAGCTGGCGGTGGGAACAATGTCAGGCAGGTGCCGGCTGAGCCTCGTGAAAGGCCCGGCCCGTGTCATTGTCACAGCTCAGCCAAGTGCAGAAAAGCAATTTACTGGTCACGCCACCTGCTCCCAAGGACATTTCTAAAATTCTTCCGATTGGAGCTATCCACAGTGCCTAAGTCCTGGGGAGAAGGGATGAAGGGATCTTATTAAATTCCCAGCTTCCCGCTTCCCAGGGTGGCCTCGGGTGAGGGCGGGACTCTGCACTGGGGGTGGGCGAGGGCTGTGTCTGGCACTGAATGTGCTCAAGGAAACGTGGCTGGGGACCCCTTCTGACCGTGGCTGAGGCCTATGCGGTGGGGGAGCCATTCCTAAGATTGAACCCAGCCCCAGAACAGCAGTGGGGGAGGGCAGGACATTCAGGTACCCCTTTCCCAGGGGAGCCGCGAGCCTGCCTGGGGGATGAGAAGTCATAAAACTTCTTTTGCCCTGTCATGTGTCATTTCAACCAGGGCCACCCATTTTACAAAGGATGAAACTAAGACTTCCAGGGAGCCACAGACAGGGGGCGATGGAGCTGGGGTCCAGGCCTAGCCCACCATTCGGGGAGGCTGGTGGGCCGGCGAGCACGGGGCCTGGTACTGAAGGAGCTCCACCTGTCACTGCGTGGGTGCAGCCTGCTCTCCAGCAGCCCCCCAACACCACCTCCACTCCCCCCACCAGGGGCCCACCCTCATTTCTCCCACTAAGGGCCACACGACCTTTGCCCCTGAAATGTGAGTGGGGCCATGAGCCCGCCAAGCTTCCCTGAACCCCCGGGCACCACTTCTTTACCTTTTAGGAGTCGGAGGTGCTTTCAGAAATCCGTGCGTTGCTGAGAACCCTCTTTTAGACACAGCACATTTGGGCACAATTTTTTGTGCACTGTTTCAAGGACACCCCTCCCCCCATAATCCCATTCTTAGAGGTACTCCAAGGGCACAAGAACCAGCCAGCTTAGAGGTGGGGATGCTGGAGGGGACAAAGGGGCAAAGGCGGAGGGGTGGAGGGCGGGGAGTGGAGAGCAGTCCCTCACCTGCAGAAGGCGGAAGGCAGCCTCTTGACCTAACCCAGCGAGGCCTCCAGTTCCTTCCTAAGATGCTGGCCCTGGCTCAAGCCCAGGTGAAGGCTCCCTCCCTCACACTCCCCTTGAAGAAGACAAAGACCACCCAGCAGCCCCTCCTGGGTCTCACTTCAAGAAGAACCAAGAATGGGATGCACCCTGAAGCTCGGCACCCACGTCCAAAGACCCTCTCCCCCGCAGCCAGGGTCTGGCTCCAGGTCTGGCACTCCAGAAAAGGGCTCCTGCCCAGGCCAGACAGGCAGACCTCCGCAGTGACCCTGGGCCTGCCCTCTGCTCGGGGACTCAGCTGCAGACCAGGCAGGCCATGCCTGGCACTGGCCTCTCTCTCTGACAGCAGCCATTCCCCACCCGGTTCCCCACCCCCATCACCACACAGGGTCACATCTGCTTTGGCAAACAGCCAGTCTTAAGTTACTGACTCCAGTTGTATTGATTCAAGGAGTCACTGGGGACCCCAGCCTGGCCAACAGGAGGAAAGAACCCATCAGTCTGTCCCTCCAACCACCCTTCCAGCCTCCCCCCTGACAGCCCCAACTGGCTGCCCCAGTTCACCTCCATCCCAAGGGCACCAATCCTCTCCCAGGCGCAGGGAGGAAGATGAGACCTGCCACCAGCACCATGGCAAGTGGCTGCCGAATCTCACCAACCAGCACCACACACATGACGTTCTGGCACAGGAAATCCGAGACCGGCACTTTCCCGGCTGAGGCTGTCTCTGGGCATCTCCAGAACCCAGAAGACTGAGGCCTAGGCACCTTCCCAACCCTGTGGGGACACCTGCCTTTAAGGGAGAGGGGGAAGGGGCAGATAATCCTCCTTTGGCCTGCATCCAGCTCCTCCTAGATCCCCTCCCTGGCCGCTCTGGGTGGGTGGGGGCCCGGGCAGCTGGGCTTCCCATTCCCTCTGCCCCCACCCCACCATGCTGAGGCAGCGCTGGTCTGGTTCTAATCGGGGCTGAAGTCAGCTCCCTCTCCCCGCCCCCCCGCCCCTTTTCCTTCATTTCCACGGCTTTGGAAGCCAGCGCGTTCCAACTGTCTGCGTGCCAAGACCTTCCCGAGTCTGAAAGCTGCTGAAGTAACAGATCAGATTTTAGCAAGTGCTTTCCAGGCCGAGCGCCAAGCCCTCTTCTGATTCACGGAGAGCAAGAGTGAACGCGGAGCAGGCGGGAACCAGCCGCGGGCCGCAGCACCTTGGGCCAGGGCGTGCGGAGCGCCGCCTGTCCGCCTGTCCCGGAGCGGCCTCGCGGGCAACCGCCCTCAAGCTAGCCGCCCGGCGCCTCCCCGGACCCAGACCCGGCGCTCGCTCTCCCTCTCTCGTCCGTGCCCTCGCTCTTGCTCTCCCTCTCGATCATGCAAACGCCTTTGAAACCACAGAGTAATTTACAACTGCAGCTCTCTCCTTGGACTCCAAATCCACTCAGCTGAAAGGAGTCTTTTTGTTTGAAAGAGCGAGTGGCGATGTTAAGGGACAGTTGGCAGAGAAAATCCCTAAGTTCCAACTCCTCGCTGACTTTGGGCAGGGGTCTTGGGGACGGGCACGTTGCTGGGGCTGAGCCCACTGGCTCCGCGGGATCTCGTCCCAATCGAGGCCGACAGGCGCTGCGACAACCCACACCGGCTTGCGAGCGACAGCAGAGTCCCTTGCCCTTGGCCCATCCGCCAGCGGCGCAGGGAGCGCGCGGAACCGCCCTTTCGCGCCCTGGGAACAGGTGCACTGGGCTCGGCGCCCAGGAGGGTGGGGCACCCGGAGGGGGCGCGGCCCCGGCGAGGGGGGTCGGCATGTGCCGCGAGGCAGAGGGGGGGCAGAGTCAGGAGCCCACGTACCTGTACCTGGAAGCACAGCAGCAGGAAGTGTAAACACCTGCGGAGAGAGACGGAGAGGCGGTCAGTGGGACTCGGGGGAGGGGGCTTTCGGACAGACAGACACGAGGCAGAGTCGGGAGCACAGACGCGCGGAACACGGACAGACGGCCAGGGAGGGTGGGCAGCCCCGCGCGCGGGCGCTTACAGGCAAGTGCAGGCGGAGGGCGCTGAATACATCGCTGGGCGGGGGGGAGGCGGCGGCTCCTAGCCCAGCCTGCACATGTCCGCTCCGCGCGGCCGGGACCGGGCGCCTCCGCCGCCGCCGCCGCCGCCGCCGCCGCTGCTGCTGCTCCCTCCTCGCCGGCTGCTGCTGCTGCAGACTCTGCTGCTCCGGGGCGCTCCGCGGCGCGCCCTGCGGCATCAGCGCCCCGCGCGGCTCCTCCCGAGCGCTGCGCCCTCCGGGCTGGCGCGGGGGCTGCGGGGCGGCCGCCGCTGTGCAGGAGGCACCCGGCCGGTGCGGGGAAGCTTGCTCACTGCTGTCCGGCAGCCGTCCAGGCGTCCGAGAATGCTGGTGCCCGGCTCACTCCGGGGACAGCATGCGCGACAAGGAGAAAAGCTGGGGCACGCTCTCTGGCCGGGGCGCGGCGCTGCGCGAGGCCAGGGGTCAGCGCTCCGGGGCTGGGGCGCGCGGCTGCAGCGCGAAAGCGTCACGGCCGCTCCGTCTGGGCGCCCGCCGGCTCATGTCTCCTCCTCCGCGTCTCTCCGGCCGTGCGCATCGCCGCCTCCCACCACTGGCGGCGGCCGGGGCGTTTTCTACGCGCGGGCGGTGAGGGGGCGGGGGGCCGGGGGCGGGCCCGGGCCCGAGCCGGCACAATGAGGATGCGGGGCTCGGGGCTCCCCCCTCGGGGCGCGGCCGGACGGGCGCTCAGCTCGCCTGGGTGCGCCGCGCCCACATCAAAGGCGGCCCTGCCTGCTCGCCTGCCTGCCGCGGCCTCTCAGCCGCCGCCGCCTCCTGCTCCTGGCCGCTCCGGGTTGGAGGGGAGGTGCTCACTCTCGGCGACGGGACCCGCAGCTCCGAAGCAGCAGAACCTGAGAGGCTGGAGCGGTGAGCGCTGGAAGCCGTCGGAGCTTTGCAGCTGGGCGCAGTGACCCGCGCCACAGCGCAAACGTTGGCCGAAATGGACAGGCGGCGGTTCCCAAGAAGGCGGTTAGGTGCGGAGCCTCCTCACTCACCCATATTCGCTGTTCGCACTCACACCCACCAGCGTTTGAGTGGGGAATCGGGAGAGGGCGGGTCAGGCCCAGCCCCCGGGGCGGCTCCACTTGAGGGAGGTCGCTTTCACCCGCCCGGCATCCACACAAGATCGTGGTTTCCCCAGCCACTCTCCCGGCGGAATGCCCACGCTAAGTGAGCCTTCTTCCTCTCTTCTTTCCCTGCCGCTGGAAGTGGGGAGGGCTCCGGGGTGTCTCTCCCTCTTCCCCCTCCAGGGCTCTGGGGTCGGTTCTCGGGATCCCAGCTGGGCTCTCGCGTAGGCGAGCTAGCTTTGGAAACACACGGCTACCACCTAGCGGTTCCGAAGCGTCACTACAACCCCAGCCCGTGCGGGACACACGCTTGGGAGTAGCCAGCAGGACTCTGGTCAGCGACCACTCCAGGCCCTCTTCCAGCCTCCTCCCAACGGGCTGATTTGCTTGCATTTGTGTGCTAATAAGCAGCTTGGATCCTTTAGTAGGATCCTTCTTAAAAGTCTGGTTCCGCCGGTGCCCATCAACCCCCCAAAAAGTCTATCCTTCCCACTAACCCCCAAATGTAGTTGTTCTTGTCACAAGCCTGCCTCACGCCCCTTTTACAGTTTGCAGTCACCGAGCTCTAACTAGGACAAATAAAACAGATCACAGTGGGAAAGAAACTAGAGAACAAGCTCAAAAGTAGAACTCAGGAATTTGGACTACATGGTTAAAAGCCTTGTCACTGGCGTGGTTGAGAGTTCCATCTTCACTCAAGCATAATAAAATAGGTAGGTGTCCTCAAGCAGTGCTGAAGTCACAGATCTGAATATCAGGATACTGTTCCAATATCAGGCCTCCCTGCAAGATATTTTAAGTTCCTTTTCAATGCTGAGGCTCTTCTAAACAGCACTGGAGTCAAGTACAGAAAACCTTTACAAAAAACAGGTACCAAGGGATCGCAAAAGTCCTTGCAAGGAGCTGCTGGATTGAACTTATGCATTCTGCCAGAACTGGGCTTGAGAAGTTACTAACTTCCCAAGTCCTGGAGATGAACCATCCCCAACCAGGATGAAATGGCCCACCAGAGCTGGGTGTACTGGTGCACGCCTGTAATTCCAGCCACTCAGGAGGCTGAAGCAGAGGATCAAAAATTCCAGGTCAGCCTGATAACTTAGGGACCCTGTCTCAACATTTTTTTTTTATTCATTTAATTTTGATCCATTGAACACGAATGGAGTACAGCTATTGTTTCTCTGGTTGTACACAAAGTAGTCACACCATCTGTGCATTCATACATGTACACAGGGCAATGTCTGTCTCATTCTGTTATTATTCTTGCCCCCCCACCCCACCCCTCCCTTCTCTCTATGCGATCTATCCTTCCTCCATTCTTGCCTCCCTTCCACCCCGCATTATGCATCATCATTCACTTATCAGAGAGATCGTTCGGCCTTTGGATTTTGGGGATTGGCTAATCTCACTTAGCATGACAGTCTCCAACCTAGATGCCCTTCAATAGATGAATGGATAAAGAAACTGTGGTATATATACACAATGGAATATTACTCAGCCATAAATAGTAAAATTATGGCATTTGTAGGTAAATAGATGATGTTGGAGATTGTCTCATTTTTAAAAGGCCGAGTGTGGCTCAGTGGTTAAGCACACCTGGGTTTCATCAGCAGTACCAAAAGGGGGGGGCGGGAAATGACCCACCACCAACAGAGATGGACAGATGCTCCCACCTGAGCCATCACCATCATCTCTGATCTTGCTTTATTAGGAAATATCTGAGTTAAGGTTTGGTTCTGGCCTCCCAAAACCCATTTAGTATGATTCTGGCTAATACTTCCAGACTGTTATCCTAATTATTTGTCAAGTTTTAATGGAAGGAGTATAGAACTACTGTCCTATCTAAAAGGTTCTGTGATCTTTCTCAACCATTTTTCAATCTCCTCTACCACACAAATAAGACTGAACAAAAAGTCCAGACAACAGTTCCTAGTAGCACAGTCACAGGTCCTGGATTTGAAGGGTGTTTCCATCACGAGCAATCAAAGACTGCTTCTGGATCTACATAATATGGCTCAGAACTTTCATCAAGTTGAAGAGTATGAATGAAATTAATCTGGCATATACTGATTCCAAATGTTTTAGACTATTCCCAATTTAGAGCTTGAAGTGACACCTAACCAATCTTTTGACTCCAGCTTAGTTTATTCCTTCTCCATTCAGACTTTCAAACTTTTCACATAGGTGTAGTGTCCCACAGCAACAACCTACTTACCATATGCATGTCTTGAATGGATTCTATCTGGATTTGATGTGTTCACATGGCACTTGGTACATACATGTATCACTGATTTGGAGGTCGAATGATCCTATCACTATTGGGCTCTTAGTACTAAGTCTTCAGGCCTGGTTGAAGACAAGGTACTTGCAGTAAAAAAGCACTTAGCTTCCAGATTCTAGTGGGGAAGCTGGGTAGTAAACAGATAATCCAAAGATAAATTCTAGCTAATCAGTGCTCCAAAGGAAACCAATGTGAGGAGATGAAGAGCAGGAACCACATGGTCCAAAGACCTCTAATATTTAGGCTAAGACACAAAGACAACCAGACATGCAAAGGAACATTCCACACACAGGAAGTCCATGGGGCTAGAAAAGGTTGGGTGACAGGGATAGCCAGGAGGGTGACAGTATAAACAGGCAATCTACTTAATGATACCCTGTGGTCAGGCCCTTGGAGGGAAAGAAGTGCCCCACATGCTCTTACTGTACAATTTGTACACTATTCTTGCTGTATGTTTTATGAGTTGCTATTTGACAAATGTATCTAGGAATGCACATCACAGGTAACTTTACCACCCTGGTCCCTGTTCCAATTTCACATGAATGGAACCACAGTATGTTGTTGAGATTTGCAGCTGTTGCACTTAATAGTTGGGATTTCATGGTATGGATGTACTACTTTTGACAATTCACCCACCGGAAGGCTGGGTAGCCAAAGATCAAAATCCAGCTACTCCATCAGCTACTAAGGAAAAAACAGAACGGTTTAAAGTGGCAGCAAGGGGACCACTGTTGTCCCCAGTCCAGTCTAGGCAAGTATGGTAGGTGGACCAGGTGGCTAGCCTTGCATGGCCTCACCCACCTACATTGAAATCCAGCTCTGTGGTCAAGGGAAGTAAATGTAAACTGCTTTTCTTACAAATCCCTAAGCATCAAGACCTTTGCTGGGGACAGTGTTTTAAAATTTAGTCATCCTAAGCCTTCTGCAAGTGTGAAAGTAAACCAGAGAGCACAGCCTTCTGTCACACAGCCACTTCTCCATCTAAAGAAGCCTGCTGATTCAAGAGACAGAGATACAATTACTGAGACAAACCCAGGTAGGTTCTTGCCCAAGAACACAGGACGTCTCCAACAGATCAAGAAGCCCCTTAGCACAGAGCAACCTGAACTTTGTCATGGCATCATAGCTTGGGACCTCTACTGCCAAGTGAGTCAAGGAGGAACTGGCACTTGGGTACAGAATTGGCTTGAGTGGTAGCCACAGGCTTTGTAACTTTAACCTTGTTATTTCTAGAATCCAGACCACTCTTTAACCTAATACATGTGACCCTCAACTTTTCTTCATGGCCAATTCTGAACAAAAGCCCCATGCCCTAGACAATGCTTACTACTCCTCTTTGCTCATCGAACGAGTATTTTAAGCCAAAATCAGGCAGTAGCTTCTGCAGGTGAAATCTCATGCTATTGGCTATTTACATAACGTAGCCCGATCTGCTCCCCCCTAAATGTATTTGCTAATCTAGCCTGTTCTCTGGCTGAGACTGAAGGTTTCTGCAGGTTTCACCCAGGATCTGCCCTTAAACAACCTGGAGCAAAGGTGGTGACCTCAGTCAACTAACCAGTGCACCAATGCTCCTCTGTGCTCCTACTACTCTCCCTTGCTTCTCCAAATCACAGCCTGCTAACCAGAACCCAGTATTAAGCAATATTCAACTGGAGTCCTAAATGCTGCTTTTTAAAGCAGACATAGAGCACATTCCAAGTGTAAGAAAAATGAGCAAGGTGAATCTGGGACATCTTGTCACACTATAAAGCAAGCCAGTGTTCAACCTACAAACTGACTGCAGTCATGGAAGGGTCACCTTTTACACTTGGAGGTCTCAGGCATTCAGGGCAGAGCACTGGATAACGGACTTAATAGAACCTAGTAATAAGCAATCAAATAAGGATAGTATGGAGTCATCCATGGTGAGGCCTCCCTCCTGCTAACTCTGCCAAGGTCTGTGATGGCAAAAGGAAGCTGAAAGGGGACAAAAAGGTCAATTTTAGCACCAACACTAGACAAAAATCTGTGTGGGATAAATTCATTGGTTCCTTTCAGAGATTAAGACAAGGCATTGTAATTGTTAAAAGAATCAAACATCTATATTTTTTTTCAAAGAAGTGGGCATTCTGGCTTACTGATAAATCAAAGAAAATGCCTGCATAATTACAAATGGCATTCAGCAGACTGGCTTAAGGGAAATATACTTGTCCCAAAAGTACATGAACTTCAGGTCTCCTGAACCAGTATTACTCCTGGTAAATGTCCTACAAATCCCCAATACTAAGCAAAACAAACCAGTTTATCTACTTTACTAACAGAAAACAAAGGAAAAAGAGCTGCTTCTTATTGGTCTTTGAAAATTTCAACACTTATGGGAAACACAAATTTTAGACTTCCTAAGTAGCTCAGCGGTGGAGCACTTGCCTAACATTCAAATCAATGGGTTCAAACCTGAGGGTGTGCACACACTCACAAATTCGTTCCTCCCAGTACCCTACAGTGCTTTAAGCTGTTAAACCACACTGGTCTAAATGTTAAGTATCACCTAATAGTTTTCACTATAGAAAGATTAAGTCAAAAGTAGTTTCCCAATAGAAGGGAATCAATTTTCAGATTACCATCATACTGAGTTGGCTTAGTAGTACTGTAAGTGACTTGAGGTAAGAAAACAAGCCTTGCTTGCAACTTTTTCAAGGATGGATCTGATTAGATTTAATGAGGACCAAGAGGACAACCTGTGAGGCCAACTGCTTTCCTTCAATTGTAGCATGAGTTCCAGGCCAGAGTAAGCAACAGAGCAGATCCAGTCTCTAAAAGAAATCACAGATCATCTTTCAAACCCAAATTATACAAATGTTCTTTAAAATGGCAGTATATTCCAGCAGAGAACATTTACCATTTCCTCCTACAATAAAGCAACGGAGTGAATAGTGAAGGAACTACCACCTTGATGACTAGAAGAGACCTGGAAAAACTGGGGATGGGTGAAGTTGATACTTCACCCAACCTTTTCCCCATCTTTAAAAATGAGGAAAACCAGTCTGAAAAGATCACTTCCAAAATCACAACCTCCCTAGAAATCTAGGTTTTGGTTACATCCAAAGAACAACCACTTGTGAAGTTAAAAACCACAAAATTGTAAAAGACAAAAAAGTCTTAAAAGTGTAAACAAAAAGGAATGAGGAAAAACATCCAAGAGAATCAAAGCCTAAATGCAAAAAGTGGGACACTGCAATCTCCCAGGAAATCAGCCCAGGACCTAGGCAAAGAAACCAAGCCTCAGAAAAATGGATCGCAACAAAACAGTAGAGCGGCAGGAGTTAAGGTCTGTGCTTAGAAGTCTGAAAGGAAGCAGCAGAGTTTGATGCCCCCCCACCCAAAGGCGTTTTCAGACATAACAGTCTTCCCATGCAGTCACATGCTACATACCACAGAACAAAGCAAATAAATACAATAGGGTCCACCTTAGGCTTAGGTGGAACAGTTGAATGGTGATAACCCGCCCCTGACATCTTTTCTCCCATTCCTGTACAATTTAAGTCAACCATTGTGTTTGGACCCAGGTCAAAGGCTGTTTCGACATACCACATTTCCTCTGGGAGGCAAGGGTAGGTAGATGGGAGGTCTGACGAACCATTTGGAAACATGATTAATAGTTTTGGTTGTTAATGTTAGGATCTGGATAGAAATGATCACTAAATACTCATGATGAAAAATTGGTTTACTATGGGGAAAAATATTTGGCAGGGTAGACAGGGACTTTCCCATTGGATTTTAGGATAGCATTAGACAATTATGTACGTTTACTCCTTTGACAAAGTATAAAAAGGCTAAATAATAGAAAGAAACAGTGCTACTTTATTAAAATACTGAGTTTATTTCACATGTATATTTTTGTCTCCCCACCATTTCCATGTCTGACCACCACTACTACTATGTCCTATCATAACATTCCATACATACTTAAAAACCAAGCAAAGGGTGGAGTTCCATCTTTAAAAACTAAACAGGCATTTTGGACAACACATTCTTGGCAATGGAACCTGGACAACATTTATCAAACACGGTAGGGAAAGTTCTCACTTTGCATTATAAAAAGGACAGCCAGATATCAACTGTTACAGAAATGAAATAAGACGGAAATTCTTAACAAACTGTTTAAACTATTTTCTTAAAGAGACTTCCTCCACTGCCAGAGATCTTGAATAGCCTGGAAAAAGAAAAAAAAAAACTGTGGTTAAAGAACCACAACACTTCATAGACATCAATAAATTAAACCAAATCTCTCTGCACAATTCAAAATCTACTTTTCATTCTGACACAAAAAGTTCACACTGTAGGTAATTGAGAGCTAATTACAAGTTGATTTAGACTCAGATATGATAAAAATTTCAAATACTTTAATTCAGACTCAATCATGAGATTATTTATATTAATCAAACTTCATTGGCCCAGAGATCCGAGTGGCCAGAGTCACCAAATAAAAATTACATTCATTAATCTGTTGTTTATCTGAAATAAACTAGAAATATCTAAACTACTTCTTTTTAGATTTCCCTGATGGTCTGAATTTCCTTAATAAGTACTGTGATTTGTCTTTGCTTATAAAATTTGTCTTTGCTTATAAAGGACATGCTCCACTTACATAATAGTTCCCACAGCATCGACATTCAAAATTTTGCCCAGTGAATGTGCAATTAGCATATGTACATTCTAATAAACTACCAGACTTGCTTTTATCTGAAGCATCTAATGCCATCTACAACACAAACGTTTAAAAATCTTCACAACAATTAGAATTAATGACTTAAAACTCTCATAAGCTAGTCTTTTCCACAAGAAAAGGGAAGTTACACACACCAACTGCTTGTATCTCTAGCCATGCTGTAGAACTGATTCAATTCTCAATGCAGGCCGAGTATCCCTCAATCTAAAATCCAAAACCCATAATGTTTTCAGTGCTGACACAAAGCTCAAATGATTTTAAACATTTGACTTGTGGATTAGGGATGCTCAAATGATTCTAAGACTTCTAAAGCCAATAATACAAAAGCATCCGCTCCTCCAAAATTTGCATCACTTCTGATCCCAAGCATTTCAAATAAGATTCTTAACCACTTAATAGTAAATCAAGTAAATAGTAAATAGTAAATCAAGTAAACTGACATTTTTCATTTATTACTGCACAAACTTCTTCCTGGCACTTGAAAACATGCTTTCAGGTTTCAGTCAGAAAATATTTCTGGGTAGCAGTGAGCTATCAGAAAAGTTCATACAGAGTATGGAAGACCAGTGCAACTCCAGTTGCACTTGACACCTTCACTTGGATTCTCACCATCACTGGGGACTGAACTCAGAAGTGCTCCACAACTGAGCTACATCCCCAGCCCTTACAAAGATAGGGTCTTGCTAAATTGCCCAGGCTGGCCTCAGCCACAGAGTAGCTAGGATTATTACAGGCATGTGCCATGGCTCCCAACATGGATTTTTCTTAATAAAAAATCTCTCTTATGCTTAGCTTTTAGTACACAGAGGTTTGTGTCTGACTTTCCTCCATGCAGAATACATGAGACAGGGAGTCCACTGAACAGGATCTGTTTTATACATATGTAAAACCCAGCAACCCTAGATGACTGCTTTCACATTTTCCTTTGCAACTGCTGAGTTAACTGAAAATGAATACACTAAATGAATGAGGGGCTGTAGCTTAGAGAGAGCACCTTGTCTAACATGAGTGAGGCCCTGGGTTCCATCCACAGCACAGCAAAAATACATGAATTGTTTTTGACTAACAAAGTACTTTCATGGGGAAGAATTGTAAAATACAACACTGAACTGAGGCTAACACATGGGGTATTAAGCTTCTTGCTTCCAGATTTCACCCTTTAGGTTGACGGTAGGAAAATGGTTCTCATGTTCAGCCATCTATAAAGGAAGCAGTCATCTCTACTAAGTCCCAAGAAAGCAAGTGGACCAGACTGTCCCATGCAGGCAAACAGAGCATCTAGAAAAACCAGTTTACTTCCTCAGCCAAACAGAACCAACAGTTCAGCAACCAAAAACCAATTCACCAACTACAGAAAAGCTGGGGGCGGGCGGGGGTTGCACTAAAAAGTTATTCTCACTTTCTGCCAACCAGATTCTTAAGGGTTTCCATTTATTTAAGTATTATGTGTTGTTAAGAAACTTTTAAAAGGAGTCAACACTTAAAGAGACTAAAAGGATAATCATATCAATGAAAAAATTGGATTTGGTCTTGTCCCCAGAAAATTACCTCCTGGTCAGTCATCCGGAAGCAATTCTTCACATAATTGACGAACTTGGCTTCCACTTTGGGAAGAGAACCACCCTATTGAGAAAAAAGCATTGAAAATAAGAACAGAAATATATTGCTTTAGAGAGATCTTTAGGAAATTCCTTCTAAGATCTGTTCTTTTACAAGTTATCAGTTCATTTCTTGTTCCTTCAACATTTTCAGTTTTAAAATACTGTTATTTTTAAGCCCAGAAAGACATAAGAGGTTATCTTGTAACAGGTTTGTCAAATGTTCAAGTCTCCAGTCACTCTAGGTATCAGACATAAGCTACATTCTACAGACATGTACATACAGCAACTGGGCTGCCTATTAATTATATAACAAAGCAGTTCTATCACCCTCTTCCACCCTGAACCAAAGGCAAAGTATATATATGCCCCCTACTTTGAGAACATTGTCCCAAGTGACCAAAACCATTTTAAAAAGTTACTAGCTACCTAAAACCTAGGTTAGCACAACAGTAACTTGTACACCAATATTCAATATGTAAATCTGAATGGGGACAAAATTCTAACTACACCTAATTAACCTCTGGCACTTCTTTTCAATTATGAACATGAGCAAGTAACTATCAGCATCACTAATACCTCAATCTTTGTCACCAAAATTCTTAAGACACTATTATTGAACACCCTGAAATATTTTATAATTTTCTCATTTACTACATTAGACACTTTTTTTCCTATTCTAAGTTAATTTGTTTTCCTTATCCTGGTATTTTTAATGTACTTTATAAGATTGAGAAGCTTCCAAATGCCAAAGGGACTATGCCAGAATCAGCTATATAGTATTGAGACACTTCACTGCTTATCACCTAGATAAATAAAACCTCACTATAAAAATTTCCCTTTGAAAATTATTGTCACATACATCCTTATTTGATTCATTCAAATATTTATTGAGCAGCTAAGGAGGAGATACAAAGGTGATTAAAACATGGTCCAAGAGATGATGAGGCATATGCACAAGTAAGAGAGCAATATATAAGGTTCACTGAATTCACAGCAGTCAAAAGTGCTTTAGGAAATCAAGAGAGATTGCTTCCAGTCTGCAAGTGGGTGTGGGTGGCAAATCAGGAAAGGGGATTGAAATTAAAATAGAAGACTTCAGCCTGGATTGTTGATGATACTCAGTATGGACTATATTTGTCTCTCCTTTTCCTTTCTCCCCATCTTTGGGCTTAATTTACCAGTAGTGCCCAGGGCTGTTCAATGTGCCTGCAATTAAACCAAGGAGATAGGACCACATTAAAATGGAGGGGAGGGGCATCATTTTAGCACTGTATGCAAGGGATAAAAATAAATCAGTGACACCAGGAAGGCTAAGAGGTTACAGTGTTTGACTAAAGCAAAACAATACATTCTGGTACTACAAGGCCAATTTCCAATCCACTCATCACTGCATAAGGATATCTTCTGAAGCCAGGTAGAGAGCCTACAGAGCACAGGAGAAACATGGGGAAAGAGGTGGCAATTCCTCCTCACCACCTGCATTTACTCTCAAAAACTGGAATCTAGATCATTCATAACATTAAAGATTTTCTCAAATGTGATTCCATGAAATTTAAACCAATTATTCCACAGAACATAAATCCTGAGCTCACTAAAGTGAGTTTCAGTCCCCAGTCAAGTACGTAGCAAGACAAAAGAGCTAAATCTTCTTCGAGTCTTTTTATTTAGGATAAAAGGAGACTATATGTAAGTCCATTAGTTACTCAGATTTAAGACATTACCTATTTATACGACTGGGAACAACTTGGTGTAAAGGGGAAAAATAAATGACAATTTACTAGAAAAATGTTGAGTCAGATTTTTTTCAAACTAACACCAAGCAGGCAAAGCCAAAGCTACTACTTTTCCAGCTGTTCACAACTGTATTGATTCCTACGCCCTCTGCTGGTTGTGCAGCCTAACAACCAGAAGTAGGCAAAAGATGCTCTCTCACGATTTCATTTTAACTGGTTAAGATCAGAAATGCATTTCGTAAACAATGGGCCTGTTGTTTTTAAGTGGAAAATACAAGTCAGTCACAGTGGAGCACACCTGCAATCCCAGTGACTCGGGAGGCAGGATTCCAAGTTGGAAGCCAGCCTCTGCAACTCAGGTTAGGGAGACCTTGTCTCCAAATACAACATAAAAAAGGGGGGCTGGGGATGTGGCTCAATGCCTCCTGGGTCCATTCACAGTACACATACACAAAACTTCACATTACCAGACCCCCAACCAAAAAAAATAAAATAAAATAACTTCAAAGCACAGAGGGATTAAGTGTATTAAAATGGTAAAAAGGAGCAGTTTGTCCAAACCCCCATAAAATGTGGATTTGGGGGGCGGGGGTAGTACCAGGGAGTAAACCCAGGGAAACTTTACCACTGAGCTATATCCCCCAGTCCATTTGCTTTTTTGAGAAAGGGTCTCAAGTAAGTTGCTGAGGCTGGCCTCTAACTTGGTCATCCTCCTGCCTCACAGGTGTGTGCCACCACACCCGGTCACAATGATTTGAGATATCAAACCTATTAAGATCATTTTACTCACTTTCTCTATACTTGCTTGCATTTTTGCTTTAATGTCTTCTACAGAACTAGGTCCTTTTGGTGTTTTAGGAGTTTTTTCCTGTTTTTTGAAGGATTCTTGACCCTGTGAAAAAAGTTGAATTTCAAGAGGTCATAAAAGTATAGTGCTTAATGAAAACTCACCTTCTAGATTTCCTGCATTATTCTTATAATCCTTATAAAACCAAGTACACAACCAAAACTGCTGTTTAAGTACATGCCACACTTATTTTATTAAAGTCATTCTTTTAAGGAAGAAATATCTATGAGCATATTAAATAAATAATAACATTCAACTAATAAAAGGAGGGTTCCCAAGAATAAAGCAATAAAGTCCCTGTACCCTGATGCCTGGATGCCACTCCAGGTGACTCCATAGGTAGAACGTCTTTTCAACCCTATTAATATGCAGCCAGGGTAGACATCATCACCTCTCCACTGACTTTCTCCCCCCTGGAAAGTCAGCAGCCTTGTGTCTTAGAATATGTGTGACGCAGAATAATGAGCACTGTAATTCTTTAAGATACCAATTACTATTCTCTAAACACCTACCAAATTTCTGGCAGACCACATTTTCCACAGTACAATTTCTGAACTATTTTCCTAACTACTTCATTTAAGCCTGCTGTTGTGTGTATGCTGTCACTTACTTTTGATCTTGGTGTTGATGGTTTTGAGTCTTTTCCATTCTGGTTTGATTTTTGTGCGTTTTTGGCTGGAGTATCTCGAACAGACTACAATTAGAAATGAATCTTAATCAGTGTCACCCCGTGTACACAGCAGACAGGCCAATACACATAAAATACACCACACTATGCTAAAAGAAGGAGCAAAGAACAGGAAGGTTGCAAAGGGCTAACAAATTGTAGGCCACACATGGCTTAAAACAAAACCAAAAAACTAAGTTTAGTCAGACGTGTTGGCACATATTTATGCCAGCAACTTGGGATATTAAGGCATGAGAACGTGGGAAACTTAGTGAGTCCCTGTCTCAAAATCAAGGGCCGGCGTCCAGCTCTGGTAATGCACAGGCCTGGGATACTTCAATCCCAAGTACCAGGGCTGAGGGTGTTCTCAATCAAGCATGAGATCGCCTCAGTCAAGCTACAAATCAAGTGAAGAGGACTCAAAAAAGAAAACCCATTGTTTTGAGATGTTTTTGGTAACCTTGTAACATTTTATCTACTCACTTTCTTCACTGGAGCTTTTTCTTCAGCTTCCTCATCATCAAAATCATCATCATCATCACTAAAAACAAAATAAGCCAAGATAATTAGGAACTTTCCAGATCTTTGGGAGAAGAAAGATCTAAGATTGGAGAACCTCGGTTCACTCCAGTACTGTACTGTTCCTACTAGGCAAGAGGTGGAAGCATCCACAGCTGTTGAATAGGTAAAGAAAATACCTACGCTTGCAACAAAATTTTGTCTTTCAAAAAAAATCCCCTCAAATGCTGCAACATGAACAACCACTGAGGATACAATGTTAGGCAAACAAGCTATTCAACAAAAGGATATTGTTATTTCACTCATAACAAGTGTTATTGTGGTTCCCAAAGGATGGAAAATGGTTTGTTCAAAGTGCTTTGTAGTAAGAATGTTTGAATAATCAGTACACTTTATCTATCAAATGGCAACAGATTCTAATTACACAGATTTAACACAAGTTCTAAGAACTCCAGCTGGCTTATTTGTAAAACTTGAAGCCAAAATTCATAAGAAACTAACTTTAGTGATAACTAAGTACCAAAAAAACTCTTGAAACAGAAACCAAGCTCAAGGACTCACATTTGGTGATTTCAAACAGTAGTTAAGTATAAGAGCTAAAACTATAAAACTCAGAACAGATTAATTTTCAGCACAGTGGATTTGGCCATAGTGTCTTTGTTTTAACACCAAACCACAAGTGAAAATTAGACCTTATGAAAATTAACTTTTGTGCTTTGGCCACCATCAAGAATCAAGTCAACCCACAGAATGGGATAAATTTTTTAAATGGCAAAGGTTCAGAACAGACATTTCATCAAATACATACAAATGGTCAATAAATAAAACAAAAAGATAACCATCACAAGTCATCCAAAAAAGCAACCAAACCAATAAATACTTCATACCATGATGACGATTACATGCAAACTAATAGCAAGTGCTAGAATGTGGGCAAATTAGAAGTCCCACACACCTTGGAAACAAGCTTAGCAATTTCAAGTTAACCCTAGGATAGGACTGAGCTCAAAAGTGTGTACCCAACAAAGTGTCCACTAATGTTCACAGCAGCCAAGAGTGAAATAACCTAAATGCTCATCCTGATGAATGTATAAAAACCAATGGATGAAGCCTATTCACACTATGTATTAGCCAGACATAAAAAGTCACAACTCATACATCCTCCACAGATCAATTTTCAAGGTGAAAGCCAGAAAACATCATGATTCAATTTGTGCAACACCTAAATAGGCAAATCTACAAAATTCTTTAGTAGCTTAACAGAGCTGAGGAACATGAGGTGATGACTTACTGGGAACTAAGGGGAAAAGGGGAATCAAATTACAAATTCTACAGAGTCTGCATTAAGCAAAAGTCGAAGTAATTCATGTTTGCATTCACAATTTAACATACAGGCCAGTATTTTCCATAGTATAGTCTAAAACCAAAGCAGTAGCATCTTCACCCATCTTTTCCTAATACTGGGGGAAATCCTGCTATTAGTTGGGAACAAGTAACATGATGTTTCAAACCACATATGAAGTCCTTCAAGTGATTTTTTTTAACTGCTTTTTGTCAAAATAAAATTTTAGCCTTAGAATCCAAACTCTGCAAGTGCTTCTCTTACGAAGATTCTAGTTATCAACTGCTTTATGTGTATGGATGGATATTCTTGAACAATTTTAACAAGGAGATGTTTAAGAAAACCACATTAATACAAGTTGTGCGCTGCCTAAAATGGCAATACATTCTGAAGAACACATTCTTAGGAGGTTTCAACCCTGCCTAAATATACTCACAAACTAAGCCTGTCACTAGGCAATATTTTAGGGCCATTGTACAAGCGGTGTGTCATTAAACGTTTTGCAGCCCATGTCTTATAACTGTATCTATAAGATAATATGCAGGGGACTGGTTCCAGGAGAACCTCAGAGACCAAAATCCAGGGATCTGAAGTCCATTCTATAATTTGGCACAGTATTTTCATGTTACCTGTGAACATCCTCATATACTTTTTTTGGGAGGACTGCTGGGAATCAACTCCAACAGGTTTTAAATCATTCAGATTATTTATAATACCTAGTACAAAATATATGCTGCATAGTATACTGAGGGGCAAGGGTGGTAGACCTCAGTGGTAGAGTTATGTACTTAACAAGTGTACTGGGTTCAATCTCCAGCACAAATTTATGTTGCATGTAGTGCTTCAGGAATGACAAAGAAAAAAAGTCTACATACATGTTCAGGGAAGAGGCTATATTTTCTGAGTAATTTTGATCATGGCTGAACATACACAGGGCCAACTGCACACACAAAGAGGATGTTTAGGAGAGACTCAAACACTCCTGCTTACATAACAAATCAAATGGGCCCGTACCATACTCTTTCCATCCTCAAACCAAGACCACAGATTTCCATTTGCGTTTTAGGTATTCTGGGGCTTTGGCTGGGCACAGTGGTGCATGCCTGTAGACCCAGCAGCTCAGGAGGCTGAGGCAGGATATTCTCAAGTTCAAAGCCAACCTCAGCAAGACCCTGTCTCTATACAAAGGGCTGGGGATGTGGCTCAGTGGTTAGGAGTCCCTAGGTTCAATCCCTGGTACAAAAAAAAAAAAAAAAATTGGGGATTATATTTTAGATTTCCAAATTAATAAACCTTTGGTCATCACCTTTAGTTTTTCATTGCCATCTGTCAGGTGGTTACCATAGCACTAGTGGAAGGTAAATTTTAGTACAAACTTGTTCTCTGGATATCCATTAACTGTCTCCGCTATTCAGACTTTCCTTATTAGCTTGAATTAGGCATCTTGTACACTTCAGTTCCCCATTGTACTCTACTTAAAAATAACCCAGAAAGGCACAAATGCAAATTCTTAATCATGGTCACATCAGTCATCATATGCATTCTGAAGAGAAAAACTTTAAAAGTTAGAAGTCCGAACATAACCAGGTCCTACTCCAAAGCCTCCCTGGAAAGGACTATTCTCTTGGGTTTCAGTGAACATGCCACTGGATACTCAGAAATCTAGACAAAGGTAACTTGATATGACCACACTAAATCTCTCTTGGGATGTATTTTACATCTAATGGTAAATATTCCCAAAATAATGGAAATTAAACATGCAGCTCATTTCTAAGTGCAATATGCAGGTATCCTCAAGTTCTAAGCATACAATTTTTTCAGCTTTTTTTCATTTTGTCCCTTCACTGACATGTTCAATCACCTTGGCTAGGAGGTTACTTAGCCTAATTTCCAGATTTGATCATTAGTACATATTCTCTTGAAGCCTTTCTTAGATTCATTCCATCTCCACTAAGTATTTTCAATAACTACATATGAACCAATCTGGGAACTTGGGAAAACTGAGACAAGTATTCAAGCTGTAAGTTACTGACATTGTCACATGAGATCAGTGAAGACTAGCACTTTATTAGACTAGCACTGCATGTAACTGCTTATTACCACCACAAACACGTTGGATCTTATTTCCAACCATGTTTTAAATTCCCAAGAAAATTTTAGTGTCACTTTTAGAATCTTATTCTGTCCATGAGGAACCAAAGAACCACAGGTCAAAATCCTTTGGGGGGGGGGGGGCTGGGGATATAGCGCAGTTGGTAGAGTGTCTGCCTTGCAAGCACAAGGCCCTGTGTTCAATCCCCAGCACTGCAAAAAAAGAAAAAAAATCCTTTGTGGGCATAAAGAAATCTTTAGATAACTTTACAATGAGTGTACCTAGAGCTAGTTCATCAGACACTGTTCTTTCACCCAAACCACTCATGTTTATGTTCAGCAGAAAATACACCAGCCTTAACACTGTGTCCAGTCAATTTTCATCAGGAGAAAGCTGCCTTGTCAAATGAGAAATGCTACAAACAACTCCCTTTCTGAACAGTCAGTGCACAGCCCTATTTACTGGGCAATAATACAAGTATTCTTTTAATTCCACTCTTCTAAGTCTAACTCAGTCAAGCACTTGATCCCCTTTTTATTCAATCATGAACTATCAAACAGAAAACAACTGGTACATTTTACAAATTCTTTTCCCATTCACATAACCATGTTGAGTTTCCAAGAGCATACTACTTACTCTTCATCATCATCGTCATCATCCTCGTCATCGTCATCATCTTCATCAGCAGCAAGTTTTACTTTTTTCTTTAAAAAAAAAAAAAAAAATATACTCATGAGCAAACGTTGGTTCTTATCACCAAACCTACAGCTGTAATACACAATCATAGTACAATCACATCCCTACCTGGGGAACCTTGCTACCACCTCCCGGAGCAGATCGCTTTCCAGATACACTTAAGAGTTTTACATCCTCCTCCTCTTCATCCTCTGACTCTGCATCTTCCTCCACAGCTAAAATAAATTTAGACACTGTAAAACTCCAACAAGAACTCAGAAAATGAGATAAATATGCTGTACATGCTTATAGCATCAATCAAAAAGTCAGATTCCACTAAAAGGACAGCAAATAGGGATCAGAAATTTGTTAAAATGGACTTTTTGAGCTAATGTTCGTTAGTAACTATGAAAAGCAAAATCAGGCATTTACAAATATAAATTACTAAATTCCCATTTAAACCTGTAATAAAGACAGTAGTACTAGAACTAAGCATGCTTTAGGAAAATGCAATTGGGAAGAACAAAGTACCCAAATAAGTAGCACAATACAGTTTATATAAATAACTTACCTACTAAGTGCTGCCCACTAATATGCACAGGCCCTGAACCACACTTCAACCTTAAGACCACAGGTGGTGTGATTTCAAAGCCCCCAAGGGAAACCTTAAAGAGAGCAAAATTTTTATCATTAAAATTGTGAACACGATTGTACACTAGGCAGTATGGGCAAATCCATAACCAAATCAAACCAATAAATCTGTTTTTCCACCTGACAGAGAAGCAGCGGAAACCATATTAAACAGTTGGCATTCATAGTGAGAAAAGATGTACCTTAAAGACCCAAATAAAACACTCTTTAATGACTACCATAAAGGAACAGTTCTTAACCCTACATAAAATTTAAACTTCAAGTGCACTTACTGTTGGCTGTACAGACATTTTCAATGTTGCCAGTGTTACTTTAATTGGACTGCCTTCATAATTCATTGCCTCTGCTTCAACAATGTGTAATTCATCCTTTGCACCAGCCCCTAAACTGACCTGTTTAAAGAGAGAAAAAAAAGTGCTTTACCATCAAGTCCCATCTACTTTACAATCCCATTATGCTTTAAAAAAAAAAAAAAAAAAAAGGTATAACCCGTCCTTCATCATTACCACCAACAGAAAACAAATCTGCAGTGTGGTCTCAGTTGCACATGATCTGGCAAACATTAGTTTATAAAACAGTCTGTGGGAGACATTAAAGATTACTGCTGCCCAGTAATCTTATATATAACCTTTTAATGCAACTGATGAAGCCAAGCAATAAACAGTACCTCAACTGGACTTCATATGAAACCCCATAAATGGCAAAGATGCCAAGTTCTTCATTGAAGTTGTAGAAATGAGGTATATGTAATACCTACTTCTTAACAATACTAAATACTATCCTACAAGCAGACAAGAAAGCCAAAGAAGTCTTAAACCACATTAATAGAAAGCTGAAAAGGGGTTATTATGAAAGTTTAAGTACCGTTCTTAAGGATAACTGGTGTTCATTTTCATCATTATCCACCTTAAAGTGGTAATCTTTGTCAGCCTTTAGTTCACAACCTATCAAAAAAAAGCAAAAACAGGGAGAAAAAACACCAAAATATTAGTAACCCAAAAGGTTCTGGTTAACTTTTGAACTAGTTTTTCACTACTCTAGCTGCTCTGTAGAGGGCAAAAGCTCTCTCTAGATTTCCATGAATTCTATCTGCAAACACCCATAAAGACTTTATAAACTCAACTTTCTTGTTACACAATTTCATTCTCAACAACCAGACAGACCCTATTTTCACTGGTTCAATGATTTAGTACATCTGAATCTGAACCTCGGATCTAAAAACTAACCTAATGAATACTGATGATTTCTCACTGTTTTAAAAAGCTGAATTACATACCTAAACCCTGAAAAGTGGAAATTTGCAAATCAGAGTGGTTGCACACCAACATTAACAGCTTAAAAATTAAAACAACAATAATAATAATAAAACTAGGAAAAAAAGCCCAAATTTGATACAGTAGTTAATGTTCCAGTCTTTGAAGCAACAGAACGTGATGGAAACATTATAAATCTAGACACTGTTTCTGGCAGTAGACCCAAAAGATATTTCCAGCTTCCAACAGAAAAAGTTGCCAAAAATCATTTTGATATAAATTGAGGAATTTTCACTATCCAAAATGACTAGGAATAAAGCTTTCCCATAGAGTACACGTATCTACTCCAACTCCATGAATGGAAAAATTGTCTTAAATACTGTCAGAATGAAACTAAGTTCTACTAATCATCTAACAGTTACTGGTACGCAGATTCTTAAATGTGATCTCAATTATTCTTCTCATGGTTAAAGATAAAATTATGATTTGAACTTACTTCAAAGTCTGGCACTGTCTTTCACAACTAAAACTGGATGAGTTTAAAAACTCCTTAGAATTGTAGTAGTTTGTGTGTTGGATAAAGGAGCCACGTGTAGGGGAGTCCCCAAAACCCTGGTTAATAGTCTCAAATGTTTAACTGAACTCGGTCTTAATGCCGCACTTAAATTGGCTTCTGCAGCCCTTTCTCCCCAAGAATTAAACCTCATTTCTATTATTTGGAGTAAAGGGTCTTGGTTCAGAATTTTTGTCTCTCTTTTTGCAACAACTGTTAAGTCATTTCTGTCATCTCCAGTACGTTCGCCTGCAATATGGGCCTAACTCCATTTGCCGCATTGAAACAACAGGCTCTTAAAATGCAAACTACCATCACAGTCAATGTTGTAAGCATTAAACAAAGATTTCCAAAATCCTGGCACTACCAACCACTGCACCCCACGTTTCCCATCCAACAATCTCATCAAGCCACCAGACCCCAGGCTGGGGGTGACAAGACACCAGTGAGCCCCGGATGTGAAGCCCACACCTCCTCCCTCCCCCAACCACGTGGCAACCACGTGCTCCCAGCCGTAGCGGCCTGCTCACGCCCCGCCGCGCCTCCCTCCCCGGGTAACTGGCCGAGGCACCCCGAGAAATTCTTGGCCCCAAAGCTGGGGACCGAGAAGCAGATCAACGGCAGATTCTACCAATGCCCTCCCTCCACCAAGGCGGCCCAGGCTGAGCCGTGAACCGCACACAACTGCTAGGGCCACCCATCGCGGGCCCGGTAGCAAAAAAATGCCACCGTGCAACCATGGGCCTACAAACTTACCCTAGAAGGGAAAGCCGTGCCCAGGGCTGTGTCTCCCACCCCGAGCAAGGCCAACGTCCAACCGGTCGCTTCCGCAGCAGCTCAGGCCCTAGGCCTGGGCCCAGGGCCGCTCCTCCCTCCCGCCCCTCCACGCCACCACCTTCCCCAGCTGCCGCATCCTTCCATCGCCCGGCCCCCAGGGCCCCGGCAGCTCCTCCGACTCCGAAGGCCTCCAGCTGGTTCAGCTCCCTCCACCTGCCCAGGCCTCAGTTGATTCTCGGTCCCTCAAGAGCCAGGAGGCCCTTTGCGGCCTCGCTTCAACACTCCCCCCAAAGTAGTTACCGAAAAGATAGTTCTGGGGCCTCAGGGGGCTCATGTCCATGTCCATCGAATCTTCCATGGGGTGGTAGCACGCACTTAGGTGGGAGAAAAGGCGGACGGAAAATAGGCGACTGCCCTAGACAAGAGACGCGCAGGACGGAATCACGCCAGGGAAAGGACGCGGGCTCCCCACGCATATATATGGTCCCCTAAGTTCTCGCGAGAGCCTTCCAAGTCCCGCCTCCGCGCGCGCCTCCGGGGGCCCCCCCCCCCGGTACGGTCGCGCTCCTGCGCAAGCGCTCTTCAACTCTGCTCCTTTCTACCTCTCCCCCAACCTCCTCCAGGTACTTCGCGGGCTACCACTGAGCACGCGCACTCGTACCTTGCACCGCCCCTCCGCCGCCGTCTCTCTTGCGCACGCGTGCTGGCCCCTCGTAGCGCGCGCTCCCACCTCCAACCCTTCCACGTCCTCTCCCGCTCTGCGCGCCGGCCCCGCGCCGAGAGCCTGCGCAGCCCACCCTGCAAGATGGCGACGACCGTCACTCGCCGCTCCAGCCTCGGGGACCCCCCCCAGACCTCCCAGGGTCACGTGCACCTCGGGATTTTTATTTTGCCCGAAGGTCTGTCACAGTTAATCGTTTCCCCAAAGCTAAAGCTTCAGGTGCCGGAGGCGGAGCAGATTGGGGCTTATTCTTTGTTGAGTAGTACGATGTAGTACTGGCCGGACTTGCTCAAATTCTGTAGCTCTGTCCCTCCTGAGGAAACGTCTCCAAAGCCCCGGTTCTCATCTCCACGTCACGGGGGGGCCAAAAGGGAACTGAGTCAGTCCCCTCCAAAGAGCAGGCGACATCCGGAAAGGTCAGGTGGGCAGCTTCGGAGAAGGCGCAGCCTTGATCGCTCCTGGTCAAAGAAAGCAGGACTTGCAGGAGGCGCACGAGGCCAGTCTTGGGAGTGCGCCCGGGGATCTGCACAAACTGCAGCCAGTCCCCTAGGCTCGGACTCGGAGGAAACCACCAATTACCTTTTATACCTCAGCCTATGAAATTTAAGAAGTACTGCGAGGAATAAACAGTGATGACAACGCCTCTGCTCCCTCTTCCAACTTTGAATAAGCTATAATGTACATGAATCGACACGAACAATTAAAATCCTAAATTGGGAAATGGGTATGGAACGTGAATGGGTCCAAGCACTTCCTCACCTTTTTCTAGCCCCCAACTAAAGAAAAGTCTTTACCCAGATTATTGGATCCTTTGAGATGCAAAATAAAAACAATTGCTAAAGAAAATTTTGAGACTTGTAAGAATACCTACGTAAAGAAACAGGAACCTTGGGAAAGGGGGAGAAGAGGATGAACAGGATCTGTTCATAAAGGGCAAGTGTGACGACCACGGGGATTGCAGGGGGAGACTGATGTTCTGCGAACTTGTGCAAGTTGGAACTACTTTGTAATTGCTCCCTGAATTCTGGGGCCTGGTTATTTGAACACAACTCTATACACATCCTGAACCATTTGGGAGCCATTGCTAATGTTTTTTAAATAAGCACATTTGTTGTTTTGACATTTCAGGCACCTAGTCTGGGTATGAACTCAAAGAATCAAGATGTTTAAAAAAAAAGGGGAGGGGACTTTTTCATATTTGCAAATACTGTGAATACTTAGTCTTTAAAATTGTAGAGGCCTATACAAAAGGTAAAAATACACCTCTTTCCATCTCTCTGTTTCTAATCCCTAGGTGTAATCATTGTTAATAGTTGTGTGAATCTCCTTTCAAACATCCCCACCTCACTGGTGATTTAACCCGGAAGTACTCTACCTCTGAGCTAAATCCCCATCCCTTTTGATTTTTGAGATAGAGTCTAAGTCATCCAGGCTGACCTCCAACTTGCAATCCTCCTGCCTCAGCCTCCTAAATCTCTGGAATTATTGGGATGCACCATCATGCCTAGGCAGACTGCTTTTTTAAAGTATTTTTTTAGTTGTCAATGGACCTTTATTTTTGTTTGTTTGTTTATTAATATGCAGTGCTGAGAATTGAACCCAGTGCTACTTGGTAGGCAAGCGCTTTACCACTGAGTCACAACCCCAGCCCTCAGGCAGACTTTTTTAAATGTATGTATGTATATATAGAGAGAAAAGTTGTATGTTGGGGAGGTGTATATTTTTTTAATGTGGTCGACTCATATTAACTTGCTTTTAATACTCAAAAATATGTTTTGGACATTTGACTAAGTTAGTACATAATATGGATATGTTATAATTCAAATGTTCACTGCGTTGATGGTGTAAAATTTTATTCATAATTTTGCTATTAGAAATAATGTCTAGCTAAGCATGGTGGTACACACCTGTAATCCCAGCTACTTGGGAGGCTGAGACAGGAGAATGGAAACTTGGAGCCCAGCCTGGGTAATTTAGCAAGACCATGTCTCCAAATTTAAAAATTTTTAAAAGGGTTGAGGGATTCCTGGGGTCAATCACCTAGTATAAGGGGGGAAATCATGCATTAATAAACATCTTTGTACATATATCCTTATGGGTGTCTGAAAATACTTTTTTAAAAAATTATTTTTACAGACTTCATTTTGATTCATTGTCCACATATGGGGTACAAATTTTCACTTCTATGGTTGTGCATGATGTACATTCATATCATTATTGTTAATCATACATGTACACAGGGTAATGATGTCTGTCTCATTCTACCATTTTTCATACTCCACCCCCTCCCCCTCTCATTTCCCTCTACATAATCTAAAGCTCCTCCATTGTTCTCTTGCCCCCCCAACAGATGAATGGATAAAGAAGCTGTGGTATGTGTGTATATATATATATACAATGGAACACTACTCAGCCATAAAGAAGAATAATATTATGGCATTTGGAGACAAATGGATGGAATTGGAGATTATCATGCTAAGTGAAATAAGCCAATCGCCCCAAAAAAACAAAGGCCGAATGAAAATACTTTTGTGGAATATAGTTTAAGACAGTTAAGTATCTGCACAGTGAAAGGGCAGATACTTAAAATACATGTACATGTAAATGCATTGTTTATTGTTTAGAGAAGTAGTCACCTTTTATATAATGTTCTCCAATTTTCCTTCTTCATGTGGCTTAGCTGTCTCTCCACTATATAATATTAGAGGCCCACTGTATTCCTCTTAGGAATTGTGTAGTGTTCCATTATATAAACATGTATACTATTTTCAAATTCCAGGTTTTATTTTAATTCTTCATTTCTAACATCTTTTCTGAGGGAATTTTAAATATGAACAAAAATAGAATACTATGATAAACGCCCACCTTCAGTTATAGATGTAGCCTGTCTTGCTTCATGCATACTTTTCCATCTTTGGATTTTAGTATGGGGGGTGGTGGTGGCAGCAGGGGGAGGGGGAGGGTGTCAGTCCTAAAACTGGTCTCTTGTGAACACTAAAGGACAGCTGCATGACTATTTCATACTACATATTTTCATACTACCACATCACATATAAATATGTGATGTCAATGCTGATGTCAGTGATTAATAACTATGCCCTAATGTGTACCTATTTCAAACCATCCTGTTGTAGATCATAAATAGATCATGAATGTCAATTAAAAGTAAATGAAGATGAATAAATATTTCCCCCAAAAGTTGTGTGCATATTTATGGACAGTGTTCATTTGTAAGCATAAGCTTTTGGATGAATATGTAGGAAAGAAAGACTGGGTCATCTGGGAAATCTACATTCAACTTTTTAAGAAACTATCAAGCTATTTTCCAAAGCTGTCCCACTGTATGTTGTTACCAGCAGGGCATGAGAGTTGCAGTTCCTACACAACCTTGCTAATGCTTTGGAGGCGTCTTGTGGTTTTAATTCTTGTGAATCAAGTAACTAGCAAAGGTGAGCATCTCTTTGTTTATTTGCTGGCCTTCCTCTTCCATGGTTGAGGTGTCTGACTACATCTTTTGCCCCTGAGTTTCCTTGGTTGTTTGTAAATGCACATGCTCTACCACTGAGTGACAACCCCTGGCCCCGGTTATCTGTTTCCACTTATTGGTTTGGGGAGGTCTTTATATATTCTGGATACGATTCCTTTATCATCTCTGCAATTTGTAAACATTTTCTTCCAGTCTGACTTGTCTATTCGTTCCCTTAACAGTGTCTTTTGAAGAGCAAAAGTTTTGAATTTTGAAGAACTCCCACATCAACTCTTGTTTGGATCATAGATCTGTAGCATGCCTACCCAAAAGAAAAAAAAAGTCTCCCCCCAAGAAAAAAAATACTTTTTTAGAACTTTTTTCTTTCAGTAGCTTTTTTTCAGTAATTTAAAGATGTTGCCCACCGTCTGAATCTGCACTTTTTTCTAACAGGAAGACAGCTGTCATTTGTATATTTGTTCCTATGACATGCCTTCCCCCCACCAACCCCCCACCCACAACTGCTTTTAAGATTTTCTCTTGGGCCTGGTGCAGTGGCACATAGCTGTAATCCCAGCTATCTTAGGAGACTGAGGCAGGAGGATCATTAGTTCAAAGACAGCTTCAGTAATTTAGTGAGGCCCTAAGCAACTCAATGAGACCCTGTCTCTATATAAAATATAAAAAAGGCTGGGGATGTGTCTCAGTGGTTAAGCCCCCTGGGGATTTTACCCCTGATTTTAAGCAGTATGATCCTAACTCATCTTGGTATGGTTTCCATCATGTTTCTTTTGACTGGGGATTCACCAAGTTTCTTGAACCAAGTTTCTGTGAATATATAGTTTCTATCCAATTAGGATACTTTTTTTTTTATGCTCTCTTTTGTCTCCTAAGATTTTACCCCGCTAAGAGAAAGGCTTTTGCTGTGTTGTCCAGCTGGTCCAGAATCCTGGGCTCAAGGGACTCCCTCAGCCTCCCAAGAAGCTGCACCACAGGGACACCATGCCCAGCCCCTGAGGGATTCCAACCACACATGTGTTAGGCTATGTGAGTTGTCTTGCGGCTTGGTGGTCCTCTCTTCACTTTCTTTTAGTCTTCCTTTTCTCAATGTTTCATATCTGATCATTTCTAATAGTATCTTCAAGATCTTTTTGTTTATTATCTAATCTGCTGTTCATCCCATTCAGTGGGACTCTCATCTCAGAGATTCTTTTTAAATTTCCACAAGTTCTGTTTTGATCTTTTATATCATTTGTGGTTTTCTATAATTCCTGTTTTACTCCACCTGGTTGACCATCTTATGCTTCTTCTATAAGTCTATTTGGGAGCTTTGTGTGCGCCATTTTGTTTTGCTCTGCCGGGAATTAAACCCAGGTCCTCACGTCTGTGAAGAGGGTGATCTACAGGTGCGAATCATCATGCCCAGCAAGACCACTGCCTTTTCCCCCTGTGGTGCTGGGGAGGGAACCTAGGGCCTCATACAGAGGACCACTGCCTCTTAACCTAAGGTTCTAAAATTTCCCAGCTGATCAAAATCAGTTGCATATTTTATTTTATTTTATTTTTGGAACTGGGGATTGAATTCAGGGGCACTCGGCCACTGAGCCACCTCCCCAGTCCTTTTTTGTATTTTATTTAGAGATAGGGTCTCACTGAGTTCCTTAGTGCCTTGCCTGTGCTGAGGCTGGCTTTGAACCCACCAGCCTCCTGCCCCGGCCTCCCTAGCTGCTGGGATTACAGGTGTGCGAAACCACGCCCGGTGCATATTGTTATTATAAAAGCCACGTTTCAGAGGCCATTGTCATTATGACATGGATAATATTTGCTTGATATAATTTTATTGAATGCCAAATATAAATGCCAAATAGTTCTTCAAAATTTTATTGTATGTGAAGTATTTATATGAGATACCACATGTTCACTCACTCAGCACCCATTTAAGACTTTGATTTTCCCCTATAAAGTTTAGAAAACTAAGTACTCCGAATTCCAGCCTCCTTCATGGTGAGGGTGACTCGCAATGCATTCTGGGTAAGACAGGCATATGACAGAAGGAGATGGGTAAAAACCTTTGCCCTCTCTTTCTCTTTTCCAACATGGAATAAAATTTCTGAAGTTGAAGTAGCTATTTTATGTCTATGAAACAAACAAACAAACAAAAACAAGGATTAAAGCCTGTTGGCTAAAGATGGCGGAACATAAAAATAAAAAGGGCTGTTTCTTTAGGGCATTGTAAAGCAACTAGACCAAGCAAGTGATGCCCATTCTGAACGCATGTGAGACTCACTGCTCCCAAATTTAGGATTTTGGAACAACATTAAGTCATCCTGTACTGATAACTCTCCTTCTTTTGAGAAACAGCTGATGACTTACTACTGAGCAGCAATGGGGACACTTGACTCCAGGCCACCAAGTTAGCACGTATCCTGAGATGATGAACTCGGTATCTGACTCAGCTAGTCATAAACTTAGGCATGCACAAAAACACTTCCTTTTCAGATGGCAGGGGCATATATGAGACAAGGCTCAGGTGAATCCAGAAGATACAGGACATTTCATGAGAAAAGGCCCAGATGTCCAGGCCAGTATTTGTACTCTATTGCTCCTTTCTCCCACCCTGCACTGCAGGAGACAATATTTCCAGAGAAGGCCACAGTGACATTGCTTGTCCCACATGCTCTTCTGCATCCTTAACTGACCCTCACCCAGAAGTAAAATCTAAGCAAGGCATAGTGGCTCAGGTCTGTAATCCCAGTGACCCAGGAGGCTGAGGCAGGAGAATTGCAAGTTCTAGGTCAGCCTCAGAAATTTAGCAAGGCCCTCAGCAAGTAGTGAGACCCTGTCTCAAAACTAAAAAATAAAAAGGACTAGGGATGTGGTTCAGTGGTAAAGAACCCCAGGGTTCATTCCCTGGTATCAAAAAATAAAAAATAAAAAAAAAAGGAAAAGAGAGGAAGGAGGAGAAAAAGAAGAAGAAGAAAAGGAGGAGGAGGAAGAAGAAGAGGAAGGAGAAAGAAAGATTCTGTGTACCTTGGCCTTGAATCTGTGCCTTGACCTGTAGAGCAAAACGGAAGTGATGTCTTCAACTTCCAAGGTTCCTGGGTGCTTGCTCAAGGAGCCCACTGCCATTCTGTGAGCATGCCTGAGCAGCCTTGGACAGGCCTGAATGGACAGGAATGCCCTTCAGTCCTAGCTAATCCTCACACAAACGCCAGCACCAACTTGCCAGCCAGAATGGGTCAAGTTGAAAGTCCCACCAACAGACCCTCATCATTTCCCAACTTACCACATGGAATAGGGATGAGCCATCCTTGCTGAGCCTTGCCCAGATGGTAGATTCAGGAGAAAAATACAGTGTTGTTATTTTAAGCCAATCAATTTTGGAGTGGTTAGTTAGGTGTAGATAACTGACACATTCATCTATGACCCCGAAAGACCATGAGAAGGGGCATCCTCTCAGCAGGTAAACCTTTTAGCAGTATACCTGGACTTCCAATCTTCCCAGAAAAAGAGATAGCCAGGGGTCCAAATGTGCAGTGATTCGTGGGTGGAAACTGATTTTGGACAATGGTCAGGAACTTGGAAAGAGCATGATTAGAAAATTATCACCAAAGTCTGGGGAATTCCTTTCTGAAAAGAGCACAGTGTGTTCAAGTTTCGTCCTTCCTGTGACACTTACCAAAGAGCAACCCCAGCAGAGAAGACTCAGTCGTCATATGGACAAGAGGACCTATTTTGTCAACTTTGGTCAGCCTCCTTCGCCAGTAACCCCTGTCCTTGCCCCCAAAACTCTTTTTTTTTTTTTAATGATTTTTTTAGTTGTCAATGGATCTTTATTTTGTTTATTGATTTATATGTTGTACTGAGGATCAAACCCAGGACCTCACACTTGCTAGGCAAGTGCTCTACCACCGAGCCACAACTGCAGCCCCCCGAAAAACTCTTGAGGAAAAAAAAAATGGTCAAAATGGCAGAAATGGAAGCTAGACGAGGTCTTGACCACATGGACTTCCACAGCCCAACCTGTCTACAGCAAAGATCAACAATGAGCTTCCAACGTGTCTTCATTCCTCAAGGGGATCAACCAGTCCCGCAGTCTGAGATTGCTCTCATTAGGTCACTCCCATATTGGAAGAAATGGCATTTTGTTCTGATTGGAATAGACGCTTTGTATACCTGTTTATTTTCCCTGCCAAAAATAACTTCCATGGCTTAACACTTTTCGCTATCAGTGTATCATAATGCGTTGCTTCTGATGGAGGAACTTACTCTACGGCAAATGAAGCATAGCAATGGGCTCGTGCCTAGTCAGTTCCCTGGGTCCATGGTCACTATCTCCCTGAAGCAGCTGGCCTGCTAGAATGGTGGAGTGGCCTTAGGAAGGTTCAGCCGCATTCTCAGCCAGACGGAAACACCTTGTTGACCTGGGACAATGCTAAGTCAACGACCAGAACACAGCCAGCCTTCATGAAGATCAAGGAACAAAGTGCAAATGGTGATGGTGAGAAGAGCCACCCATGGCCACCCCTCATTCTCCCTGATAGTTTATTTTGCCCTCTGCTGTCTTAACTCCGGGCTCTGTGAGTCCAGAGGTCTTAGTGCCCAAGGAAGAATGCTTCCACCAACGCACGCAGCAGCGCTTCTTCAACTGGAAAGGGCGGCTGTTGCCTGGCCACTGCAGACCCCTCAGGAACAATGGGAGTTTCTGCACTAGCTGGGGTGACTGCCCTTGGCCATCAGAGAGAGGCTGGGTTGGTGGCACACAATGGGGCTGAGGAGGAATCTGTCCAGAAAACAGCTGTTTTCTTGGGGTGCATCTTAATTCTCCCATGTCCTCCGATAAAACTGAATGAAAAGCCCCAACTCAAAGGATCACAGGGTGCCAAAGCTGGAATATGACTCAGCAAGAAGTAACCCAAAAGATGGGCCCTGCATCACCATTTTGAAACCCAGTCAGTGTGCCTTTCACCATGTGACAGAGAGCTTAACGAGCGACTCAGAAACATAATTTTGCTGTTGCCCTTGTTTGGAAGAAAATAAGGTTAACAGAGGCGGGTGGGCTGAGGTGGTTTTCTATACTGCCAGACTTCTCACTGGCCAGAACTGTGTTATCTGGAATCCCCTTTCCTAACTCCTAGGTTAAGACTAGTCAAGGGGAATATTTGCATGAGATATGAAACTTGGGGAGGAACAGCAGCCACTGGGGCCTCAGGCCAGCGCAAGCCTCGGGTCACTCATGCCGTCCCTCCCCTGCTGGTCCCTCCCTCTGGATCTTCTCCTTCGGTTCCTCAGGGCTCTGGGCCAGGAGCACATGCCAGCATAGCAAAGGGTACTGGCTCTTCTGTGGGTCGCCCAGGGCATCAGGGTTGAAGGTTTTGAAAACCAGATGTGGGCTCCAGGGTCTTCGTGGGTCCCAGCGTGTCCTCATTCTTCCCTGCTTCACAGTGAACTTTTGTTCCTAACTGCTAACCCGGTGACCTGCCGCAACTCTACCCTGCCACCAGACACGGAGCCTGCTGTAGGCTTAGTCACCGCTGCCCTTCGCAGCCCCTGGCTGAACGACTTCTCTCTGATCCTCTTCCAGACTTTCCTAGCCAACCTAGCCCTGCCCCTGCCCCTGGTCCTGAAAATGTCAAACTCACTTCTATACAAAATTGTTTACCTGAAGTTCTCATTTAACTGACATAAAGTTTTAAAAGTTTAAAAAGAGAACAAAAGAGGAAATAAAACTGGGTGCCTGGTATGTGTCCAGTGTTGTCATAACATACACACACGCACATAGAAAAGAGATTTGAAATGCATCAACATGAGAAAGACGAGGGATGTCCAGGATTGAGGCTGGGAGAGGAGTGACGGACAGAGAATTCTTAGGGCAGTGAAACTACTCCACATAATATCATAGAGGCAGGCCCGGCAGGTGCTGTGGCCACGCCTGTGATCCCAGCGGCTCAGCAGGCTGAGGCAGGAGGATCGCCAGTTCAAAGCCAGCCTCAGCAACTTAGCGAGGCCCTAAACAACTCAGTGAGACCCTGTCTCTAAATAAAATACAAAATAGGGCTGGGGATGTGACTCAGTGGTCAAGTACTCCTGGGTTCAATCCCCTGTACCCCACCACCACCACCAAAAAAATTATAGACGCAGATACATGACCTTGTACATTTTTCAAAACTCATGGACTTATACAACACCAAGAGGAACCTTAAAGTGGCCTACAGGTTTGGGTGATACGGATGTGTCCGTGCAGGCTCACCAGCTGCAGCAAGTGCGCCGCTCTGGGCAGCCAGTGGTGCAGGGCGTGGCGCAGGGCGCGTGGGCACACCCTCTACAGTCTATGTGATTTTGCGATGAGCCCAGAAGTGCCCTAGGAAACAGTCTATTTGGATCCCAGGAAAGCAACACTAAGAGTTCAAGAGAAGACATTGGGTGCTGAGTTTGAGGACCAGGGCTTGGTAACAGCTGCCCCAGTCATGAGATCACCCACCTGACCACACCCTATGGGTGAACTGGCCCCGGAGCCTTCCCACAGAGGAAGAGGCTGCTCACGAAGTGGCTGAGCCAGGTTCCCAACATTTTTTCTCCTGGCTCCATCTTGGGATCAATAAAGTTATATGTTGCATAGTCTAAAAAAAAAGAAAGAAAAGAAAGCAACACTAAGAGGAATGTGCATAAAAGGAAAGTAAAGGCCTATATTAAAAAATTAAGAAAGTTCCCAAATAAAATCTAGTATTACACCTCAAAGAACTAGAGAAATAAGAACAAACTAAGCCCAAGGTTAGCAGAAGGAAGAAGATAGTAAAGGTTAGAGTGGAAATAAATCAAATAGCAGAAAAATATCAGAAGAAATCAACAAAAGTGGGCTGGGGATATAGCTCAGTTGGTAGAGTGCCTGCTTCAGAAGCACAAGACCCTCGGTTCAATCTCAAGCACCGCAAAAAAAAAAAAAAAATCAAAAAAAGTAAAAAAAAAAATTCACTAGACTCTTAGGCTAAGAAAAAAAGTGATATTCAAATAGATAATATCAGAAAAGAAAGAGGAGACATTACAATGAGGGCCTCAGAAATAAAGGATCATAAGGGAGTGTTATTAATAATTGTATGTCAATAAATTTGATAAACTAGATGAAAGGTATACATTCCTGAATGAAGAAGAAATAGAAAGCCTGACAGACCAAGAACAAATAAAGAGGTTGAATCACTAATCAAAGGTCTCTCAATTCAAGAAAGGCCCCGGGCCATGTGATTCAACCAAATATTCAAAGAAGGATGAATACCAATCCTTCTTAAAGGCTCTCTCTCTTTTTTTTTTTTTTTTTGCAGTGCTGGGGATTGAACCCAGGGCCTGATGCTTGCAAGGCAAGCATGCTACCAACTGAGCTACTCCCCAGCCCAATCCTTCCTCCATTCTACCAGAATGTAGAGGAGGAGGTAATACTTCCAAACTCTTTAAGGCAGCATCATCCGGACCCCAAAGTCAGACAAAGACACCATGAAAAAAGAAAATCTCAGGCCAGCATCCCTAATGAACACAGATGCAAAAACCTCAATAAAACGCTAGCCAAAAAACTCAACAGTGCATAAAACGGCCTTACCATGACCAAGGGGGATTTATCCCTGGGATGCAACAATGGTTTCAAGAAACACAAAGCGATCAATGTGATAAACCACACGAACAGAAAGAGAAATTAAAGCCACACGATCCTCTCAATGGATGCAGAAAAAGTGGTTGACAGCATTCAGCATCCATTCATGATAAACAGAAAAAGAATTCTCAACAAAATAGGTAATAGAAGCAATTTATCCCAAACCGGTAAAGACCAAATTGTGAAAAGCCCTCAGCTCACATCAGCATCAGTGGGAAAACTGAAAGTGTTCCTTCTAAGACGTGGTCCAAGGCAAGCATGCCACTCTCCTCTGTTCTGTTAACATAGGCTGTTGGTCAGTCTTTCATCACTGGGACCAAAATATGCAACAGGAACAACTTAGAGGAGGAAAGGATTACGTTGGCTCTCTGTTACAGAGGTTTAGTCCATCGTTAGCTGAGTCCATTGCTCTGGGCCCAAAGTGAGGCTGAATATCATGGCGGAAGGGAATGGTGGAGGAGTGCGGCTTTGTTCTTGGCAGCCAAGAAACAGAGAGAGGGAGTGCATGAGTGGAAGGGGTGGCAGGGACGATTCACCCTTCCAGGACACACTGCCAGTGGCCCTCCTCTGCCACCCATGCCCCACCTGTCTACAACTACCATCCAGTCCATTAAAGCTAGAATGACCTCAGTAGGTGACACAATCCAATATTTTACCTGTGAACAATCTTGCATTAACCAAGAGCTTTTGGGGGCACTCCATATCCAAACCATCATGGCATAGCACTAGAACAAGCTCTTTAAAAACAAAAACAAAAGAAATAAAAGGTATGCAAATCAGAACTAGGCTAAATTATCTCTATGCGTAGGTGACATATCATGCAGAAAATTCTAAAGATTGAGCAACTTTATTGAATCTGTTTATTAGTTCTAACAAGGTTTTGTTGTTGAATCTTATGATTTTCTACATGATAGCATGTCATCTTCAGGAAATTAAGAAAACACTCCTATTTAAAATAGAAATAAAAGCAGGCACAATGGTCCACACCTATAATCCCAGTGGCTTGGGAGGCTGAGGCAGGAGGATCCCAAGTTCAAAGCCGGCCTTAGCAACTTAGCAAGGTCCTAAGCAACTTAGTGAGACCCCATCTCAAAATATTTTTTAAAAGGACTGGGAATGTGACTCAGTGGCTAAGTGTCCTTGGGTTCAATCCCCAGTATCAATCAATCAATCAATAGGGCTGGGAGCATGGCTCAGTTGGTAGAGTACTTGCCTCACATGCACAATCCCCAGCACCACACACAAAAATAAATAAATAAATAAATAGATAGTATTAAAAAAAAAAAGGGAGCTGGGGATATGTAGCTCAGGGTTAGAGGGTCCCTGGGTTCAATCTCCAGTACCAATACAAACAAAAAGAAAAATATTTACAAATGAAGTGAAAGACTCATATACTGCAGCTTATCAAACACTGATGAAAGGAAATTAAATACAACTTAGGTAAATGGAATGACATTCTTTGTTCATAGATTGGAAGAATTGATACTCTTAAAATTTTCCACACTATCCTAAATGATCTATGGATTCAATGTAATCCCTATCAAAATTCCAATGACCCCCCCCCAGATTTTTTTCATAGAAAAAGAAAAAAATAGTCCTTAAATAACCAAAGCAATCATGAGCAAGAACAACAGAACTTCAAAATATACTACAAAACTATAGCAACTGAAACAGTATGGCACAGGCATAAAATGAGACATATAGACCAATAGAACCATTTATGTAATTTTATAAAAATTATAAAAATTTGGGGCTGGGGATATAGCTCAGTGGGTAGAGTGTCTGCCTCACAAGCACAAGGCCCTGGGTTCAATCCCCAGTCCCGCAAAAAAAAAAAAAAAAAATTATAAAAATTTGTCAATTATACCTTGAGAAAGCTTCAAAAAAGAAGACAAGGAAAGTGACCAGAGAGAAGGTCACAGTATAGGCTATCCCAGGATCTAACAGAAAGGACACAAAATGATAGTAAGTCACTTCTGAGTGGTGGGATTAGCCATTGCTAGTCTATGTGCGTGGGCGTTAGGGGGATTGGTCCAAGGTCCTCCTGCACTAGTCAAGGGCTTGACCCCTGACCTACACCCCAACAGTTAATTTGCTCAGTGATATCTGTGTTGTCAAAATGTGTATTAGTAGCTGGGTGTGGTACCCATGCCCGTAATCCCAGTGGCTTCGGAGCCTGAGGCAGGAGGATCAGGAGTTCAAAGTCAGCTTCAGCAAATGCTAGGCGCTAAGCAACTCAGTGAGACCCTGCCTCTAAATAAAATACAAAATAGGGCTGGGGACGTGGCTCAGTGGCCAAGTGCCCCTGAGTTCAATTCCAGGTACCCAAAGGGGGAAAAAATATGTGTATTAGTGGTACCGATTTTAAATCAGCATATTTGTTCAATTGAACTAGCCAAGGAAATTTAGAAAATACTTTTCCTTATCCCATATTTTGATTAGTTGGTTTAAAGAATAGGGGCCAGCCGGGCGCGGTGGCACACGCCTGTAATCCAAGCGATTTGGGAGGCTGAGGCAGGACGATCGCAAGTTCAAAGCCAGCCTCAGCAACTTAGCGAGGCCCTAAGCAACTCAGTGAGACCCTGTCTCTAAATAAAATACAAAATAGGGCTGGGGATGTGGCTCAGTGGCCGAGTGTCCCTGAGTTCAATCCCTGGTTCCAAAAAAAAAAGAATAGTGGCCAAAGCGTTTCCCACAACAACGAACAAGCTGAAATAATTTTTTTCCCCAGTGCCGGGATGGAACCCAGCCTCCTGAGTGTGCAGTAACTGCTCTACCGCTGAGCCACAGCCCTGGCCCAGGGCTTCCCTGGACAAGGAGGACGCTGCATCAGCAAGCCACACTGCAAGCCCCACACACCATGGCCAGAGAGCACCTTTGAAGGTGTGAATCCTTCCACGAGCTAGCCACCAACACAACTTGGCAGGGTGAAGGGCAACCCAGTTGGGCTGGAGGACCCATGACCAGCGTGGGAGTGGATCATGCCGCAGCGGGCCCTCTGCTCCCTGCCTGCGGGGAGCTGTGGGAGGCAGTGAGGAGCCCCGCGGGGCTGGCCTCTCTCCTGCAGCTCCGGGCTGGGAGGACCATGGTAGCTGTCTTTCATAGGCATTGCCCATCTTCCGCGTGAATTAACATGCTGCCACATGCTTCCTACGTCTGCGTCCTTGGTCATTCAGTAGACATTTGAAGGCTCCCACTGCCCAGTGACGGAAAGACAGCAATCACAGCCCTGTGGGGCTGAGCAGCTGAGTGGGTGGTGATCCGCTAATGGAGGTGAGAAGACAGGATCAGTCATGCTTGGGCGGACAATGAGGAAATCGAGGTCGAGTCTGAAAGTGCTGAGTGTGAATTGCCTGCTGGAAGTCTACCGGGATGGATGGATGCAGGCTCCCAGGAACTCGAGGGAAGGAGCCGGGGACGGAGAGCAGTCCTGGGAGTTCCGCCAGGGGGCCTGGTCTGCAGCCTGCGGGCATTTGGATTGGCTGTCAGGATTCAAGTTCCGAACCCGAAACTCTGACCACCTCTCCCTGGCCTGGGAAGGTTTGTCCCCACGCTCGCACCCTGTCCCGGGGAAGTTAGAAGAAAGTGATCAACTTGTGGAGGAACAGCAGAGGGCGCTGCGAATCCAGACCACTCCTAAAGCACAGAAAGGCTTCTGCTGGGCTGAGGGATTTCAGCTTCTAGCGGATGAAAATAAACAAGAAAGGATCTTTTCCATATCTTGGCTTATAACTTAAAACACATCAGAATCTGTAATGTTTTATCTTGAACTGTCACCAACTTTATTTTGAAATGCGAATAATACAAAGAACAAAAATTGAAGAGCAAATGGATGGTTTAAGTTATAGTTTATGATTTTACGAGCTCTTTAAGTTCCAAGGATTAGCAAAAAGTCAGTACTGTAGGAAAGAGAAATCTTCCGCCTAACCACGTGCAGAGTGAAATCCCAACCAAGTAGTCTCTTTTGACAGTTAAAAATAGATAAAATATGGACAATGCCATTGCAGTATTTTCATTAATAAGTGATATTAGCAAATCTTCCTTCCCAGCCAAATATGAAATACTTTTGATGGTACAAATTACCTGTAGGACTTAAACTGCATGAGCCAAAGGAAAACAAAGGACAAAATAGCAAATATGTGTGCACTCTGACATTTAAAAATAATTTTTTCACTTTGCAGTTATATGTAGGATTAAGTGAGATAGTCTGACAATATTTCCGAATACCACAGTGTCTGATATTCAGAAGGCACTCAATAAATGCTAGTTCTTTTCTTCCTTTGCTCCTTTATTGAATTTTCTTCCCAGTTTACTTCTTATAAAAATATTGTGCTTCCCACAAAGATTGGTCACATTAAATATCATTCTCAGCTATTGATTTGGGATGTTAGAACTGCAAAAGAGAAAACATAGGGCTCATGCAGATAGAAAGTAAATTTACAACTGAGAAACCGCTCTGTGGCTTTGTTGTTGCTGCTGTTTGGTTTTGATAATGTGCAATTGTAGAAATTGAGGAGGATCTTTTCAAGAGGGCAATGTCCTGCCTGCAGAGGCGATCGGCTTGGGCATGGATCGACTCCGAGACTGACTGTCGCCCTGCTATTGAATTAGAGCTATTATTTTTGACAAGTGCGGCAGCTGTATCATCACTTTAATCACCCAATAATCCACTGTGTCTCTTTATGCTAATAAATAAAACATCCCTCGTTAAATATTTCCTAGTAAGCAAGAGCAGACCTGTAATCTCCTCCCCCCCATATGTTACAAAGTAAAATGATATAACAGTAATCAAATCAAATCAAATCATGTCTAGGAGTTTTATAGACAACTAATAGCTGTGATTGCAAAGTGCACATCAGATACCAATTGAAGGCTACTTCTCTCTTTAATGTAATATACTATACATATTTCACTAACTGTCTCATGATATCAAATGAGTTTAACGAGATGATTATGTAGGTCAAATTACTTAGTAAGTTCTTTTAAGAATGGCTTTTAGACCCATTATGACTTTTAATGGTGCAATTTGTTAAATGATTGGAATTTCTAGAATCCTGCCTACTAGTGCCGGTCACAAACACGCACTCTGCCCCGGTGATCTATTTTTAAAACCTACTTCTCGCTTGTGGTGACTGAAACAAAAATGACCACCAAAGAGCAACTTCTTGAAGCTAATTTCTCATTTTTAATTATTTAAACTACTTCCTTACTGCCAGATTATAATTTGAATTTTTTTTTTTTTTTTTTTTTTTTTTTTTTTTTAACGGGTTTTTTTTGTTGGGGCCGGGTGACTGTTGGGCACGCCCTCCCCTTTTTTTTGTTTTTTTTTTTTGTGGTGCGAGGGAGGGGTG
>JAJEJO010001969.1:279224-292450 GCA_020662805.1 Glaucomys volans
TCACCTCGGCTTCTTACCACCTTTTGTGGTGAAAGCATCTAAAATCTACTCCTTCAGCAATTTTGAAATACACAATATATTATTATTAACCATAGTCGGCATGTTGGCCAAGAGATCACTAAAACATATTCCTCTTGTCCAACTAAAACTTTGTACCCCTTGATCCAGGTCTCCCCACCCTGTCCCCACCCGCCCTGGTGACCACACTTCTCTTCCACGAGTTCCACGCTGGAGCTTCCACAGGTCAGTGACCCCGTGCACTCTGTCTCTCTGTGCCTGGCTTGTTTCACTCAACACCATGTCCTCCGGGTCCATCCACGTTCTCACAAACGACAAGATTTCCTTGTGTTTCAGGGCTGAGCAGTATCTTACTGCGTACATCTACCACCTTGTCTTTATTTATTCATCCACTGAACACTTAGGTGGCTTCCACATCTTGGCTACTGGAATCCTGCAGTGAACATGGCTTCCCCCAGTCCTCCTTGGTGCTGGGGCTCATGTTTATTGAACACAAAGTTGAATGGACTGACTTTGAAGTTAACTTCACTTTTGAAGGTTCCAACTCCTGCTCTGCTCATTTAGGAGAAAGGTTTGACAGCACATTTTGGCGAAGGAAGGGGGCTACCTGGAAATGTCATAAGAAGATAACCGAAGGCTGGGCGCAGTGGTGCACACCTGCAATCCCAACAACTTGGGAGGCTGAGGCAGGAGGATCAAAGGTTCAAGGTCAGCCTCAGCACCTTAGCGAGGCCGTGTCTCAATATAAAAAGTCTGGGATGGAGCGCATGGTGGAGCGCTTGGGAGCCTGTCCTGCACAAGGCCTCGAGTTCAGTCTCCAGCACCACACACACACGCGCACGTGCACACACACGCACACATACACACACACGCGCACACACACACACACACACACACACAGGTGCCTGGATTCCATGTGGAGCCTCGTCTTGAATCCTCCTGCCCCTACCTTGCCTTTTCATGCCTCGCTCACCGGACGGGTCCGGGATGGATCTGGGTACTGGGCAGGGTCTTCTCTCTGTCACCTTCCAAGCATCTGCTCTTTCTGATCAAGGACATCTGCCTCCTGCGTCACCACCCCAGTGCCCACCCGGCACTCTGCGTGGCCAGGCGGGTAAACCCAGCCCTATTTCACATGGAGCCGATTCCCTCATTACTGGGAAGCTATTGGTGTTGACGTGTAGGAACATCCATTTTAATTAGGGAAAAGGGCCTTTCTATCAATTATTTAGATCCCATAGAAAATAACGCACTGAAAATAAAAGAAAAATCAGCTCGCTCTCCAGCTTCAAGAAAGAATCGCGGAGCCGCTGCAGAGGTCTGGGCCTTCCCCTGCATGCCACGCGCACCCTGAGGCCACCTTCTGGAAAGGGGCAGGACGGCAGATGACAAAGTTGGCGGTGTTGGAGGGATGCGCATAGGGACGAGCAGAGGACTCTAGGAACCTGGCACTGTGATTCGGAAGCACATGGTCCTGGTGACTTGTATCCTTCCTGAACGCAGGTCCATCTGCACAGCTGGTCAGCACGGAGCACCAAGGTCAGCATCCCAATCACTCAGGGTGATAACGCCCTCTGCACAGCCCATGACTGGGACGTGGAACTATCCCTGGCCTCCGTGGTCCAGAGTTGCCCAGCTGTCCTCCCCTGGGCTCTGCACACAGGGCAGCCCAGCCGCTTTGTCCCCAAAACATTTCACATGCAGTCTCCATCCTGGATGCTCAGAATCACAGGCACACGCAGGGTGTTTTAGACTCTGTGGAAACGTGGGTGGAGAGGCCCGAGTGAGACTCGTTACCCTCCAGACCTGGGGCTGGCCATCAGAAGCAGCAAGATGAAGGATGGCAGCGTCACTGCCCTGCTTGATTAGTTCCCCCTTTTGATGTCTCCTTGGGCTTGTTGTGATATTTAAAAATAAATCTTAAAACAAACAAACCAAAACCCCAGGAGCCAAGGTGCTGCTTGGTGGTAGGGTGCTTGCCCAGGCTGTGGGAGGCCCTGGGCTCCGTCCCCAGCACCGCACAGCCATGGTGACAGCAGGCAGCCAAACCACTGGACCCTGAGCGAAGAGCGTGGGCGGCAGTGCTGCGCGGGCTGGCTTCTCGTCTCCCTTGCTTCTCTTCTGCAGCCTGCCCGTCATTACAACTTGTGACTTCGTTCAAAACACACTGCCTTAGCCAGGCGCAGTGGTGCTCGCCTGCAATCCCAGCAGCTGGGAGGCTGAGGCAGGAGGATCCCAAGTTCATAAGCCAGCCTCAGCAACTTAGCGAGGCGCTAAGTAACTTAGAAAACCATAAAAAGGGCTGGGGATGTGGCTCAGTGGTGAAGCGTCCCTGGATCAACCCCCGGTACCAAAACTAACAGACACCAATAAAAATATTCACTTATTTTCAAAAATGACTCTAATTCTTTGTAAACCACAGTGTGATATTATAAAAGGTGGAAGTCCCCTCAAGCCAGCACTCCTTCCTCAGCCGTGTCCTGACGTCCTCAGTTGGGTGTCTGTCTTTGCAGGTGTTTGTCCTACATGTATATGAGGTGCCCCTGTGTGTGGTGTTTTTTTTTTTTCCCCCCTTTGGTACTGGGGATTGAACCAGGGGCACTCCACCACTGAGCCACACCCCCAGCCCTATTTTGTGTTTTATTTAGAGACAGGGTCTCACTGAGTTGCTTAGGGCCTCGCTAAGTTGCTGAGGCTGGCTTTGAACTCGCAATCCTCCTGACTCAGCCTCCCAAGTCGCTTGGATTACAGGCGTGTGCCACCACGCCTGGCTTGTGTGTGGTGTTTTAATGGAACAGAATTTACAAATTATTTTGCAACTAACTGGTTTCACTTTGTACTGCATCACGGATGTCTTCCTGAATGGGTATCAACTCCTCCCTCATTGTTGATGCCTGCCACAGCACAATGGATTTTATGCGACTAATCTCTAAATGATGGACATATGGTTATTTCCAACTTTTCTCTCTTACGGCCACTGCTAAGATGAACAACTAGAGACAGGTAGCTTTGGACACTTAGGCTATTACTCCTAAAATGCCTTTTTAAAAAATTAGGTGAAATTCACATGACCTACAATTAACTTTTTTTTTTTTCCTTTTTAGGTGCTGAGGATGGAACCCAGGACCTCGCACGTGCTAGGCAAGTGCTCTACCACTGAGCCACATCCTGGTCCTATAATGAACTATTTTATTTTATTTTATTTTATTTTATTTTATTTTGGAACCAGGGATTGAACTCAGGGACACTCGGCCACTGAGCCACATCCCCAGCCCTATTTTTGTATTTTATTTAGAGACAAGGTCTCACTGAGTTGCTTAGGGCCTCACTGAGTTGCTGAGGCTGGTTTTGAACTCTCGATCCTCCTGACTCAGCCTCCCAAGTCGATTGGATTACAGGCGTGCGCCACCACGCCCAGCTTAATGAACTATTTTAAAGGGTACAAATCAGTGACAGTTCATTTAAAATGTTGTGCAACTACCACCCTAAACACCCCATAACTGGTGGGTAATTACTCCCAATTTCCCTTCTCCTGACTCCTGGTAAGCACTAATCTGCTGCCTGTCTCTGGATTCACCTATTCAGGACATTTCACATGGTTCTTGTTTGTTTTGGTGATGTTGGGGATTGAACCTGGGGTGCTCTACCACTGAACTATATTCCCAGCACTTTTTAAAATTTTATTTGCAGACAGAGTGTCACTAAGTTGTGCAAGCTGGCCTCAAACTCATGATCCTCCTGTCTCAGCCTCCTGAGTGACTTTGATTACAGGTGTGCGCCACTGTATCTGGCTGGACAGTTCAAGCAGATGGAGTGATACCACCTGTGGCCTTGGGGTCTGACTTCTTTTCCATGTGGCGTTGTGGTTTCAAGGTTCTCCCACGTTTGCAGCCGGAACTGGGACTCCATTCCTTCCGGCTGAATGATATTGCACTGTGTGTACGTGCATCACGATCTGTTTATTCATTCGTCTGCTCCAGGCTAATGTTCCTTGTCAGGGAGTGGTCCTGAAGGGCAGGTGGTCAGGGCAGCCTCCTGGGCCCTTCCGGGTGACCCTGGTCTCAGGCATTCTGTCTCATTTTCTAGAAGTGGCCCAGGCTGTTTTGCCCTGGAAATTGCTGTTCCACTTCTTCTGGCTCTGTTTTATCTCTTTTAATCAAGGGTAGTGTGATGGTTTGGATGTGGTGTCCCCAAAAGCTCATGTGTGAGAAAATGCAAGGTTTGGAGGAGAAATGATTGGGTTATAGCCTTAACCTAATCAGAGAATTAGTTCCTGATGGGATTCAGTGGTGACTGGAGGCAGGTGGGGCGTGGCTTTGGGGTATGTATTGTGTATCTGGAGAGTGGACCCTCTCTCTGCCTCCTGATCACCACATGAGCTGCTTCCCTCTGCCATACTCTCCTGCCATGATGTCCAGCCTCGCCTAGAGCCCTGAAGAATTGAGCCTGCTGTCCATGGACTAAGACCTCTGTAACTGTGAGCCCCCAAATAAACTTTTTCTCCTCTCCAATTGCACTGGTTGGGTCCTTTAGTCACCATAGCGAGAAAGCTGACTAAGACAAGTAGGATAAAAGAGCCATTGGTCCTCAAGTGCCTCATGATGCGCAGGGTTTGGAATTGGAGAGAATGTTAGGAAAGTCATTGGTTCGGTCAGTTTTTATTACATGCGCTAAAAAGGAATCAGCTCAGGATACAAAGGATTCCCGCTGCTCCTAAGACCTGGCCCTTGGGGGCTGGAAAAAATGGCAACAGTAATAACCCCTTACACTCAGCCAGCGCTGGGAGGGCCTGGTGGAGGGATGCGGGCGCTTTCCTGCAATGCAATGCAGTGCATGTATCCAGGGTCAGTGCTCCTCCTAACGGTGCAAAGTGAGGTTGGATTGCTTTCTTCTTCTCACTTCCTTCTTTTCTTTGGTCCCTTAAATCTCTCTAAGCCAGGCACTGAGGATCGAAAGAGGCTGAGAGGTGGCCCCAGCCCCTGCCTGTGCCCACAGGGAAGATGGGGGGGGGGACAAAGGAAGAATGCTGCCCCTTTGGGGCGAGCCGGACAACAGAAGGGTGGGACACACCACCCATGCAGGTGGCAGCAGGGCGCTGACTGCGTTTCTGGATGCCCCGCCCCCAACCGGAGGCCCTCCTGGCTGATGTCACTTGGACCAATCATGCAGATGAAGAGCAGGGTCACTGCTCACACAGGCAGGGCCCCATGAGAGTCAGTGAGCGCTGAGGTTTCCAGGCGCCTGGGTTCAAATCCTCCCCGTCCACTAGCTGTGTGACGTCGGGCAAGGGTCCTCCCTCCAGGGCTTCCTTCCTCACCCCCAAATGAGGATAGCACTGCCGGCCCTGTGGAAATGAAGACGCCCTGCAAGAGCCCATCACACAGTAGGTCTCAGGAAGCGCCCGTCATCCTTTTCCCAGGTTCCTCTGCATCCATTTCTCCATGACAGCTTCTTTTTCCAAGACTTGCTCCCAACTGGGAGCAAGGTCACGGGTGTGCCAGGATGTGTCTGGGGACGGCCTCCGGCTGGCCTGCCTCTCCTCTCCTACTCGGCAGGAAACCAGTTCGCATCAGCGCCCTAGACCCCTGTCCCCAGCCCTCCCCTAGCGTGGGCCCTCTCTGCTCAGCTCCGTGCCAACCTGGTTTACAGGCAGAACTTTCTCTCTCTGCCTGTGCCCCCAGGACCCCCACAAGTGCCTGAGCATCACCCGAATCCGGCCTCCGCCAAAGGCTGCAGCCGCCGTTGTGCTCTCTTGACAAATTGAGCCCGAAGCGTTAAGATCGCTTCTGTTAGAACTTTCTAACAGTGTCATAAATCTTTTATTAACATTTGGTATTATACTAATTAAAACTGTTCTCTGTATGTATTATTAATTTCTGTAGCACTTCGTGCTGGGGTGACATTTTTAGCCAGCTAAGCAGAATGTAGCACAGTAAATAAGAAGAAACTCATTTCCAGACAATTAGCCTTGCAGAAAAATAAGTTGGTTAATGGAAGCCATGATGATTACAAATTTTACCTAAATAAACAGGGTATCTTAATGGTAACTCTTCAAGCTAAGTAAACAGATTGGGGTGGTAATGTCCTAAGCAATACTTAAATGTAACTGTTTAATAAATTGGTAAATTACTCATTTCATCTTAGAACAAAATGGTAATACTGTAGTAATAACCTAGTATATATTCCGTAAATATGAAGCATTATCACTTTAGCTCTGTAGAAATCACCACAGTGATATGTCAGCATTGATCTAAAACTGCAGCATTTTATCTCAAGTTTATTACCCATTTTTGAGAATCGCTGAGATTTTCAGAGCATAATGGCAATAAAAGAAGAATTTAAAAAGCGCTTTAATGTGCATAAGTTAATCAGAGGTATCCTCGGGGGGAAAAGGAAATTTGGTAAAACATGAATTATAAGCATCATTTAAACTTACTTTGGACACTAGAGATAATAAATGGCACCATAATTTAGAAATAGCTTTTAACATCAATGACGGTAAGTACCACTTTACTGTTCATAAGAATTGCAGAGCGGTGGTGCTGAGGCCAATTTTATTAGCCATTTTTTTCTTTATAAAAGCAATCCAGCCCTTTCCACAACTGAGGAGACAGGAACAAGAGTTACGTGCTAATATGCAAAATGCATTTAAGTTTTTTGAAATAGAGAATAATAAATTGTGCCAAAAGATAGAGTCTGGAGACAAATGAATGATCATTTAAAAAGAATAAGGCACTCTCAGAGTTTACATATTTGGGGAAACTTGATAAAAAAAAAAAAGCCAACAAATTGTTCATACATTTTCCCATTTGCTAGAGCATGCGGGGGTGCTTTCAAATCTGGGAGATGAAGTCATAAATCCCAGTGATTGGAGACGCTGCAACAGGAATGTATTTCTGCAAATTGTCGCCACGGACAAATCACTTTTAAACTCCAGACAGAGCAGGTTCAACTTTCTCCTCAGAGAAGGACAGCGACCTTCCTGCAGGGAAGCCCCCATCCCACCTCTACTTACCAAGCACACGATGCCAGAAAGCTCAAAGGTGGGGACCTCACACTACTGCATGGACAGTCCCCAGGACTCCATGAGCCACCTACTAAGTGCACAGTGCTGTGCTGAGCATGATGGGGCCTCAGGAGAAGCTTGTCTGGAGCAGCACATAGCCAGGTTGGCAAAACCTGGTTTATGTGGAAGAAACAAATCTAAGATGTCAGCCCAGACCCTGCCTTTCTGGATTTAATCACTCCAGGGTCAAGGTCTTTTCCTTTTCCATCTGACACATTTGAGGACACGCACAAAAAGAGTCCATTTTGCTTGACTGCAAAATCTTAGATGCATCTAGCACACATGTCCCTCCCTCCTCTGCTCTAGAACATGTGACCTGTGCAAATGGCCTGGGGACTTCACAAAGGCAGCTCCCTCTGCAGGCTGGTGGGGACAAAAGGGCAGTGAGGAGAGGGGAAGGCAGGGGAGAGAGGACCAAGCAAGAAGGAGCAGCTCCCAGCAAGGCAGAGAGCAGGTCCCCAAGTTCTCTGTGTCCCCTGGCCTCCAGACACCCTGTCATTGTCTCCTCACTGAATTCAGGCTCTCAGAAACAGCTCAGGAAATACCAAGTTTGCCTGGCCTCCTCTTGGGAGCAGCGGCATTTTGGGGAAGAAGGTCTGCCATCTAACTGCATCGGCCCCTTCTCCCTTGAGCACCCAGCTGTGGCTGGAGGCTTTGAGGCCAAAGTTTGAAACACACTGGGGCCCCTGGACTAGAAGTTAGAGGACTGTTGTGGTCACACAGCTATGTAACCTTGGCCAAGTACACTAGGAAGTTGCTCAGCCTCCGTTTTTTCATCTGCAAAATGGGTTTTCCAAACTTTCTAATATGATTATTGTGAGGGCAAATTGAGATCTCAAGTCCAGAGCTTGGCACACAGTAGGTGCTCAGCACTTACTAGGATTTTTCTCTCTGGATTCAGAACACCTGGATTCCAACCCATACTATATGTGACATCAGTAGATTATTTAACATCACCAAACCTCAAGTTCCTCATGGAATATGAGGTTCTATCAACTTTCCAGTCTCGTTCCAAAGGCTAAATGGGTAAAATGCTTAGTCCCCAACCTGGCCCACAGTAGGTGTTCTATAAATGCTACTGTTATTGTTTAATGAACACGTACTAAGCACCTGCGTTGTGCTAAACATCAGCCACCCACATGAACTGAAGCCAGCGTGAGCAGAGCCCCTGTTGCTCTTTCCTGAGGAAAGCGAGAACAGTATTCACGTTGTGAGGATCCACCTACCACTGATGACAACAGGAGGGGCACATCCTGATGGTCCAGGAGAGAACACAGACACTCTGGAACTGCAGAGCTGGGATTTTAACCCTGTTCTATAAAAAGACCCATGGATGTCGTGGGCATTTGGTGCAGGATGTAAAGCCCGTTAGGTGGCATCTTTCTTCCCTAGAGCTGGAAGTCCTCAGATCCCGCAGCCGAGCTGTCACATTGCCACTGGCAAGGTTTCACTAGAGGCTGCTTTTAGCCTGGACTGGGTGGGGGCTGGGTAGCAGAAGTTTCCAGAATCCCTTAGATAAGCCACAGGAACCAGCACCTTCCAACCCCTTTCAGGGGGCTCAAAAGAGAAATGACAAGGGTGTATGATGGTAGTGGCAGTAGCGACACGCCAGAAAAAAATTGAAAAGTAATGCAGGACTGTCTGTTTTGTATCTGCGTTTAAGGGTGACAACATTCACACGGGTTGGAATTCCCTTTGGCAGTCACAGGAGACTGGCTTCAGGAACCGGGCATTTTGAAGGGCCTCAGGGGATAAAGGCCGATGAGCTGGAGTCACTCAGCTTCCATTAAAAGCCCTTCGAAAGGGCTGTCACTTCTCAGAACATCAGTTTCCTCATCTGCAAAATGGGGGTTACGATGACTGTATCTCCTAGGGTTATCGTGAGGTTTCCATGAGATTGCGCCAGTGCGTCCACCAACTGTGCCTGCCATGCACCCAAAGCCTACTGTTGGGACCCACCATGGGAGGGTACAGGTGGCCACAGCCCCGAGGGGGGTCTCAGAGCTGAAGACTGGGCACTCCTGCCACCTCTGCTCAGGGGGACCCAGCAGCACCTTCCGAACACTTGAAACTGGAGGCATTAATTAAGTCCCCTTACAAAGGGCCCTCTCTGTGTCCCTGGGTTGGATTTTCTCTCTGCCCACCCCCACCTACCTTAGAATCTATGTCCTGGGAGCAAAAGTGCCCCAGCTGTGGCGGCCCAAACAGCAGATGCGAACATGATATTCACTGGTGCCGCCAGAGCACAGCCCCCTTCTCCAGCCCGGGGGAACCCTGCTGCTGGGACCCTCGGGGGTTACCTTCCCCACCTCCAGCTAGGTTTTTTCCTGCCACGCCCCTCCAGCAGGGGCGAGGAATGGATTCTTCCCCAGGGAGAAGGAAGGAGGTTAGGGGTGTCCTGCCGACTCAAGTTCCAGGACCTCAAGAGTTTAAGCGCCTCCCGCCTCCCGGATGAGTCCATTGATCAATAGGGCTTGAGAGCAAAGCCAATACTTTGCAGGTAGTGGGTAGCGCCTGAGGTCTGGAGGCTTTTAAAGGCAATCTGAGGTTCTCGCTCTGCTTGACGATTTGGCTTCTTCAAATCAGGGGAGTCTGGGTCAGCACAAATCTCTATAATGAACCCGCGGCGGGTGGAGCTCTTCCAGGCTGTGATCTGAGTTGGGATCTGTGCTTGGCTCAGGCCTCACACAACCAGCCGCCCTGTGCCTGGGTGCACAGTGCAGTCTAGACCCAAGTTCGAGCCAGGGTGAACCTCCAGGGTCTGCCTGCCTTTTCAGCCTTTCAACTTCGTATTGTAGAATGGGAACACAAGACCTTTCTGGGGACTCAGTGAGATGGAAGGTGGGGGAAAAACAGCTCAAATACTCTGTTCAAATATTTTTTCCCATTCCACTTCCTCTCCACTTCTATTGCAAGCATACCAAAGGGGTTTAGTAACTTACTCCTTAATTGGGGGCCAGTCTGGATCAGAACGGTTTTTTCAACCGAAGTGAGGGGCAGATACAGCCATTGGCCCCAAAGCCAGGCCAGGATAAGCACAAGTTTGACAAGATCAAGCCAGGCCTGGGATCCAAATGATTTTGCCACCTTCTATACCATTAGAGGAGGAGGGGGGCTGACAGTGGAGGCCATTGCGCCATGCCTGCCCTTTCCTCCAAAAGAGTGACACTTCTGATTAACCCATGCCATTAGTAGGTGCTTAATTAGATTTTGATCCGAAAATAGATTTTAAATGCTTTAAAAATGATAAATTGGTAACTAGCTGTACTGAAGTCACTCCCCCCCCTTTCTCTGGGACAGTCTTTAACCATATTTTTAGTTTCAGAAAACAAGATGCAGAGAGAAGCCACTGACTCAGGGACACACAGAAAGGGAACAACAGAACTGAACAGAGAACTGCCACTGGCGGCACTGCGTGGCGTGACAAAGGGACCGCTCGCTGGAGCAATTCCGCTAGGACTTTTAAAGTCGGAACTAAGAAAGTGGGCGCCTGGGTCTGGGCGCAGCTAATGCAGCGGGTGCTTGGGTGGACTGCGCAGAGGAAACCCGCTCTGCGAATGGGAAGCCTCCACTTTGCCAGCATGCAGGCGCCTACTCCACGTCTGTGGTTCTGCCTGGATCCACAAGCGTTTTAGTTGCGCAGAGACGAGATGAGGACTTACTTTGTCTAGGGTTCTCTGGAACCTTCAGGGTGGTGCCTAATTTAGGCCCTCCGGGAAGCCGGAGGCCACATTCTGCCGCCCCTAAGTGGAGCATCGGCCGGGCTGCCTAGAAGCCAGGCGCGCCGTTTGACAGCAGGGCCAGGGTGGCGGAAATGGCTCAGCTGGCGGTGGATCCCGCACCGCCGCGTCCCTGGACCCGGGGCGTCTCCGCCCCAGCTGCGCACCACCCTTCCTGAAGCTGCCAAGGCCGACAGGCGAAGGTTGCCCGCCTCCGCGGGGCCACTGGGTCTCCGGCTTGAACTCCCGGCGGCGGCGGCCAAGTCTCACCATTTCTGCACGAAGGCAAACGGGGCCCATCGCGCAAGCCTGGGAGGCGAGAGAACTGGGCGGCCCCGGAGTTCGGAGACCCAGTCCACCGCCTAAGCCAGAGCAGGAAGGCCCTTTCGCCCCACGGAGAACGGGGACCCAGTCTCAGGGCGGCTGCAGGAGTCCCGGAGCCGCCTCCCGGCCTTCCCTGTGCCAAGCTCCATCCTCCCCCGACACGCACACACACCTCCCAGCACTGAAGGGAGACATTGCTTTGGGAACAAGAACGTCGGGCCACCATGGCTACGCGACCCAAAACTATTTTCGGAACTTCTCTGAGCCGTATTGTTTCCGTCTTGCAAACTAGGGAGGGGCTGCGGGTGTGCGAGTCCTCCTAAATCACCCTCTGCGCAGCTCCCGGCGCGGCCTTGGCAGTACAGGCGCCGCTGGAGGGGCACCATTACCAATTGCAGAGGCGGGCGGTGCCCCCAAGTTCCCTGCACCTTAGAGCGTCCTCCCAGTTGCACAGCCTCCTAAGGAGAGCTGAGCGAGGCCTATCTCCCTGCTCCGGCCTGGAAGCCTCGCCCCTCCTTGCATACGTCTTGGTCCAGGCCTGCCTGCCTGGTACAACCCTGAACCAGGGCACTGGGAGAACCCGCGCGAGGAGGCGGTACCGGCGGCGAAGCGGCCTCTGGTCTCCCCCTCCTGCATCTGTAAAATGGGCGTGGCTTGGGAGACGCTGGACCCGAGGCAGAGGAAGGCCGGCGGGAAGGGCGGCGAGGCGACGTCTGCAGCTTGCCCAGACGCGCGCTGTTTCTGGTTCTCAATTCCCTCGGCCGCAAACCTGGGAGCCTGCACACCCGCCGGCCTCCCGAGACTCGCCAGGGCCTAGGGCTGGGAGAGAATCGCTAAGGAGGTCCCCCTTCGAGGCCTCCCGGGCTACTCCAGATTCCCTTCCTCTTAAGCTCAGCCTACAGAGGGTTTGCGCGATCTGGACATAAACGTGCCAGGAGCGGAGACCCGGAGCTGTCTCCTAACAGTGCGCTCTGACTCCCAGCAGAAAGGGCTGCCTGACACTTTTGCAGGTCGGGAGAAGGAGGTAAGGCGCTACGCAGCCTTGCGCTTCTTGACCACTGCTCCTACCCACTGGGGGCGCCCACACTGCTCTGGCCACACACGTGTGGGCTCAGTCCTCTGGCTCGAAGAGACCCCTCGCCTGTCTCTGGCTCGGCAAGGCTTGCGTGGGGCAAAGTGATCTGAACGGCGGGCACTGGGTGAAGGAAGTCAGGCGTCCCAAGGGCCGCAGGGAAAGCCAGTTCCTCATGCCCCTGCCTGCCTGGACGCCGATGGCAGGCAGATCTCTCCGCCACAGAGTTTTTGTGCAAATCGAGGGGCCTGAAGAAACAAAAAGACAATGTAGGGGTGTCCCCAAAGAGTCCTAAGAAACAAGAGGACCGCCCTGGCAAAATAACACAAATAATTTAGAAAAACAAAACAGTAGACCTTATCATGAAGCAACAGAATTAAACGGAGGGGAATTGAGAAGTGACGCCAGGCCCCGAGGAAGGGGCTACTCAGCCATCAGAGAAGGTCCCTCTTGTCCCCAAAGGGTCAACATTTTCCACCGGGCTTTTTGGCAGAGAAAATAAAATCATTTCAGGAAAACACCCATGGAAAAAAACCTGAAGCCCCGTGTCATCCCTGGTTCCTCCCTGTGTGTCTGAATATCCCCAGGGGCGCGGACTCCGGATTAGTCGAGCTTTGGGGTGAAGGTGAGGGCCAGAGAGCTTGGAGTTTGGGGGTGTGTTCCTTGACCGCCCTCCCCTTCCTCCAGCCCTGCAAGTGCGCACAGTCTTTCGGCCCGCGTATAACGAAGACTCCCAAATACCGAGTGCGCAGGACCGCGCAGGGCAGTGGAGTGAGGCCTCTGGGGCCGCTCCCGGGCCTCTGGGACATGGCCCCGAGAATGTACTTAGCCTTGGGGAGCTACTGGCAGCCAGGCCTGGAGGAGCGAGAAAGGGAGGGCGAAAAGGAAGAAAAAAGAGTAAAGTCAGAAACAGGCAAAGAGATTCTGGGAGAGGAGGAAGTCAAGGCAAAAAGAGAGAATGGGGCAGAGAAGTCAGACGGGGAGAGGCGGAGAGAGGGAGAGGATATAACAAAGAAACAGGCTCAGA